>LR751396.1:22972-129820 GCA_902729485.2 Mus minutoides | reverse complement strand
GTACAGCCTTTGAATGCTCCCCCAAGGCCTGTTTCCCCATCTCTGAGAATACAGCCAGTGAGAAGCTCTTTGTTAGCAAGAAGACCTAGCCTGACTGTCTGTGTCAGAGACCCAGAGATAACTCCAAGATAGAGTTATTCCTATAATGCACTTAAAGACAATTTTCTTATGAGAACCTGAACTTTTACCCGATACCACCGTGCCCCGTCTATTTCTGAGGAAAACATGTTTATCTTCCCTTTTCAAAAACAGTTTGGTCACAGATGTCCTGGACAGCCGCCCAACAGTTCACCTTGACCTTCAAAATATTTTCTACCCCCTCCCAGTACCCCCTCCCCAAACTTGTGGTTTTAGCCCTTAAAAATGCTAAGAAAATTAGAATCGGGGTCAGACTCCTCTATCCCTGTGTGGAATATGAGTCTCACCCTAGCTTGCTAGCTTAGAATAAACCTCCTGCTGTTTGCATCAAGTTCGGCTCCGGTGGGTGTCTTCCTGGGGGACGTGCTCTCCGGGGACTGGGTAAGGGTCTCCCCTCACGGGGGTCTCTTCACAGTTTCTTCTTTCCCCTCCTGGGGTTCTCTGAATCAGGAGGAGAGGTATTTGATGGAGATATTTAATGTAGGGCTGAATGATCTGCTGGCTCTCATTTTCTGGCTGTGGATCTCTGAATTTTCCATCTGCTGCAGGAAGAAGTTACTCTGATGATGTCTGAGCAAGGTACAGATCTTTGAGTAGAGCAAAATATCATTAGGAGTCATTGCATTGCTACATTTTCCCCTAGAACAGTAGTATTTGGTTCCTGGGAAAATCATAGGTTATTGGAACCCAAGCAGAGGTTGATTATGGGTTCCATCTCATGGAATGGCTTTAGCTTGAATCAGATATTTGTTGGTTGCTCCAAGAAGTTGGTACCGCCATTGCACTGACATCCATTGCAGGCAGCACACCGCTATAGATAGTAGCATTTCAACTTGTGTTGATATTTATATCATTTATATTCTGTTACCAAGAACACTAGCTAGTTGGTTGAAGGCTCTAGGCAGGTACCTGCTTAACTTCTCAGTGTTTAACAAAGTGTGTTACCTTGCCAGCATGAGCTATTATCTGCTTTATTTATCTTGGTCATTCTGATTGGCATATAACGAAATATCAAAATAGTTTTGTTTGATATTTTCCGATTGATTAAGGATGTTGACCATTTAAATGATTCTCCACCATTTGAGTTTCTTTAGAGGATTATCTGTTTAGATCTGTACTTCATTTTAAGAGTTTGTTGTTGTTGTTGTTATTTATATCTAATCTTTTTTTTCCTTTTTATATACTTTGCACATTAATCCTCTGTCAGATGTGTATCTGGTAAGTCTTTCTTCTGTAGACTGTCACTTTATCTGATTGACAGTATGCTTTGCCTTGAAAAAGCTTTTCAGTTTCATGAGATCCCATTTATTAATTGTTAATCTTAGTACCTATGCAATAGTGTTATATTCAGATTCATTTCCTATCACAATGAGTTTAATGCTATTACCAATTTACTTTTGTATCAGATCCAATGGTCTTGTGTTGAGGTATTTGATCCATACGGAGTTGAGTTTGTTAAGAATGGTAAATATGGACCTATAAGGAGTCTACATGCAGTCATTAAGTTTGACTACTATCACTTGTTGAAGATGCTGTCTTCTTTTCCAGCATGTTTTTCTGACTTTTTCATCAAATATCAGGCCATTAGTAAGTGGATTTATGTCTAGGTATTCAATTCTATTCCATTGATCAATTGTCTGCTTTTTTGCTAGTGCTATACTGTTTCATTAATATAGCTCAGTAGAACAATTTGATGTATAGCAATATCTTCAGCAGTTCTTATATTATTGAAGAATTAAAAAAAAAACTATTCTTGTTTTTTTATGTTTCCATATGAAGATGAAAATTGTCAAGATCTGTCAAGAATTCTGTTGAAATTTTGATGGGGAATTGAATTGAATCTGTAGATTGCTTTTGCTTGGATGGCCATTTTTACTATATTAATCCTTTCAATCCATGAGCATGGGAGATGTTTCTATCTTCTTATGACTTCTTCAATTTTTTTTCTTTGGTGTTGTAAAGTTTTTATCAGACAAGTCTTTCACTTGCTTGGCTGGAGTTATCCCAAGATATTTTATATTATTTGAGGCTATTTTGAAAGGTGTGTTTTTTTTTTCCAATTTCTTTCTCAGTCTGTTTGTCATTTGTATATCATAATGCTGCAGATTTTTGTGAGTTAATATTCTATCAAGATACTTGATGATTATCAGCTGTAAGAGTTTCTTTGTGGAGAGCCAAAGACACCAAATAACAAGGAAGTCCCAAGAGAAGATGATTGAATCTTACTCAGAACTGTAACTAAAATAGATATTGGAGGTGAATAGAGGGAGGAAAGTGGGTATGAAGTGCACAGGTGAGAGGAATTGGGGTGAGATCAGGTGCAGGAGGCTAAAGAATAGAAATGGAAAGCAGGCAGGGAGACTGGACTTGTCAGAGACCTGGAATGGGAGTGGGAGTAGACCAGAGGGAGTCAATGGAGGTGACTCTACCTGAGACTCTTAGCAGTGCGGATATGGAAACTGAAATGGCAACCTCCTGTAGCCAGGAAGAACTCCCAATGGAGGGATAAGGGACACCAACACATCTAAAAACTTTCTACCCAAAATTTGTCGTGCCTACAAGATGTGCAGGGACAAAGGTAGAACAGAGACAGAGGGAATGGCCAATCAATGCCTGGTCCAATTTGAGACCCATCCCATTGACTAAGAACCAATCTTGACACTATTATTGATACTCTATTATGCTTGTAGGCCTAGCATAAATGTCCTCTGAGAACTCCACCAAACATCCAATGTAAACAGATGCAGAGACCAACTGCCAAATATCAGTCAGAGCTTGGGGAGTCTTGTGGAAGAGTTGGGGGGAATATTGAAGACTTGAAGGGCACAAGTATGGCACAAGAAGACCAACAGAATTAAATAATCTTGACTCTTGAAGGTTCCAGAGACTGAACCACCAAACAAAGCCCAAGCAGGGGGTGATATCCAGGTGGGGCCTCCCTCTCTCAGAAGATAAGTGGAAGAGGAATGGGAAAGGGCTTGTGTGAGATAGGGACCAAGAAGAGGTGTGGGGCTGTAATTGGGGTATAAAGTGAACAATAAAAAAAGTTTCTGTGTGGAAATGTTATGGTAATTAATAATAATCATATTATCTGGAAATAAAGATACTTCGACTTCTAACCTTACAATTTGTATTCCTTTTGCCTTGTTGCTGTAGCTATTACTTCAAGTGATGTATTGAATAGATATGCAGAATGTGGGCAGCCTTGCCTTTTTTCTGATGTTAGTGAAATTTTTTGAGTTTCTCTCCATTTAATTCGATGTCAGCCACGGGCTTTATGTAAACTGCCTTTATTATGTTGAAGTATCCCTAATCATTCCAGGACTTTTTTCATAAACAGGTGTTGGATATTGTAAAAAGGGTTTTTCTGTATCTAATGAGATCATCATGTGCTTTTTGTCTGTTAGTTGGTTTATCTGGTGGATTATATTAATTGATTTATGTTAAACCATCTCCACATCTCTGGCATGAAACTGAATGAATCATGGTGGACAATCATTTTGAAATGTTCTTGGATTTGCTTTGCTATCTTATAGAGGACTTTTACATCTATATTTATAGGGTGAATTGGTCTATAATTCTCTCTCTTTGTTGGTCTTTATGTAGTTTAGGTATCAGAGTAACCCTGTTGTTTTAAAATATATTGGGCAATATTTCTTCTTTTTATAAGTTATGAAATAATTTCAGGAATATTGATTGGCATTGACTCTTTGGATTTCTGCTATAATTATTTGCTAAAATCATTTTGCCTTGGGTCTTTTTTTTTTCTGTTGGGTGACTTTTAATGACTGTCTGTATTTTACTATGTGTTATAAGTCTATTAAATAGATTGTCTTGCTCTTGATTTAAGTTTTGGTAAGTGGCACGTATCTAGAAAATTATCTATTTCTTTTAGATATTCCAGTTTGGTGGAATATATGTATTTAAAATATGTCCTTATAATTCCCTGGATTTTCTTGGTATTTCATGTGATGTTCCACTTTTGATTTCTAATTATTAATATGGATATTCTCTGTATGCCTTTTAGTTAACTTGGATACGTGCTTGTTGCTCAATCTTACTGACTTTCTCAAAGAACCAAATCTTTGTTTTATTTTTGTTTACATTTGCATTTTTGTTTGTTTCTTTTTAAAATTTCAGCTACAAGTTTTATTAGTTCTTTCTGCCTGCATCTTTTGGGTATGCCTACTTCTTTTTCTTCTAGATCTTTTAGGTCTGCTATTAAGTTATTTTTTCAAATTTCTTTATTCAGTATCTTGACTCTTTGAACTGCTTTCATTGCACCCTGATCAGTTCTGGTGGTTTTTTTTTTCCATTGAATTCTAATGATGTTTTAACTTTTTCTTAATTTTTGTCTTGATCAGTTTTGTTATTCAGTAGTGAGTTGTGCAGTTTCCAGGACTTTGTAAACTCTTTCTTTGTTTCTACTTTTGTTGATATACAAACTTAATCTTTCCTGGTCAGATAGGATATTAAGGGTGATTTCAGTCTTCTTGATTCAAATGAGACTAGTTTGTGTTCTAATGTGTGGTCAATTTTGTTGAAAGTTCCATGGGTCGCTGAGAAGAGATATATTCTTTTGTGTTTGGTTGAAATGTTCTGTAAATATCTGTTAAGTCTCTTTGGTTTATAATGTCAGTTACCTACAATATTTTGTCTGTTTGACCTTTTGTTGGTGTGAGTATGGTTCTGTATATGCCACTGCCTGGCAAATACAGAAGTGGATGCTCACAGCCATCTATAGGATGGAACACAGGTCCCCCAATGGAGGAGCTAGAGAAAGTACCCAAGGAGCTGAAGGGGTCTGCAACACTATAGGTGGAACAACAATATGAACTAACCAGTAACCCCAGAGCTCCTGTCTCTAGCTGCATATGTAGCAGAGGATGGCCTAGTCGGCCATCATTGGAAAGAGAGGTCGCTTGGTCTTGCAAACTTTATATGCCCCAGTACAGGGGAATGCCAGGGCCAAGAAGTGGGAGTGGGTGGGTAGGGGAGCAGGGTTGGGGGAGGGCATAGGGACCTTTCAGGATAGCATTTGAAATATAAATAAAGAAAATATCTAATAAAAAAGTTAACAAAAATAATATTTTCTTCAAATGAAGTGACCATTTTTCTACCCTATAGGCTTAATTTCTTTGCCAAAGATTCTTTCATTTCTTATATTCTTTTGGTCATCCTTGTCTCTTAGGTTCTATTTGAATACCTAAATTTTTCATTTCTACATTTACCTCAGATTGGTTTTACTTTACTGATTATATTTCCATTTTCAGGTCCTGAACTGCTTTATTCATTTTGTTAGACTGTTTGTTGCTATTTTCATAGATTTAGTTAAATCATTTATTTATTTCCTCTTTAAGGACTAGTACCATAAATGCTTTCTTAAGGTCTTTGTCTTGGGCTAAAGAGATGTCTCAGTGGTTAAGAGCACTAACTGCTCTTCCTGAGGTCCTGAGTTCAAATCCCAGCAACCACATGGTTACTCACAACCATCTGTGATGAGATCTGGTGCTCTCTTCTGGTGTGTCTAAAGACAGCTACAGTGTACGTATAATAAATAAATAAATCTTAAAAATAAATAAAAGGTCCTTGTCTTATGCTTCTACTATGTTGCATTTCTCAGAGCCTCTTGTAATAGTGTTGCTATGCTCTGCTTGGGACATACCATCCTGGTTATTACTGACTCTGTTTTTATCCTATGTGGGTTCAGGAAGAGTGTAAGCTAGTTGCTGATATTTGACTTTGTCTTTGTTGGTAGTTTTATTCCTTGGTTTCTGTTGTCCTTCCTTCCTTCCTTCCTTCCTTCCTTCCTTCCTTCCTTCCTTCCTTCCTTCCTTCCTTCCTCCTTCCTTCCTTCCTTCCTCCTTACCTCCCTCCCTCCCTCCCCTCCCTCCTTCCCTCCCTCCCTCCCTCCCTCTCTCCCTCCCTTTCTCTTTCTTTCTTTCTTTCTTTCTTTCTTTCTTTCTTTCTTTCTTTCTTTCTTTCTTTCTTTCTTTCTTTCTTTCTTTCCTGTCATATGACTCTGTGGTGCCTGTTAGGGAATCCTTCTGTGATTCTGCAAGGTGTGGCTACTCAGAATCCTAGTTACAATGTTTCCAACTATAGGTAGCTGATACTTAGAAATGGTATGAGTTAGAGGTGGCATGTTGAAGTGGTCTACTATAGGCTGAAAAGCATGGTCTTCTAGCATATTTGCTTAGTCTCATGGAAATGGGATGAATGAGCCGGAATTTGGAGGATGATGAATATTTTCTTCTCCATATTCTGGCTCATTCATCCATTTATTTCAGGCCCCAACTCTAGCAGGCATTCCCTGGACACCTCCAGCCATCCAGCCAGAGAGCTTGTAAAGCAGAAAAGCAGATAGCAAACCACTTTCCTTCCTTTTCCCAAATATACTTCCTCAGTCTCATCACCAGAAGTAGCAGACTGCCCCATTTCCATACACATAATAGCACAATATATTAAATCCGCATACTATAAGAGGGAGTTCTAATAAATAAATTAGAAACTAGAATACATTTTCACTTCCTTAGGAAAAAAATCTTTAGCATGTACTACAGAATTGATAATGAGTCAATGGAGAATGAAGAACTTCAGCAAAACTTATTACAAGTGAGAAATGATTATTGCAACAATCTGTCAAGACCATATCCAGAGGTTAGGCTTGTACACCCGCCCCCCACATTTGAAAGATGGGGCCACCCACCCATCTCCAAAATTTTAACCCAGAATTGCTCCTGACTAAAGGAAATACAGGGACAAAGAGTGAAACAGAGACTAAAGGAAAGACCATCCAGAGACTCCCCCACTTGGGGAACAATCCCACATGCAGACACCAAACCCAGACACTATTGTGGATGCCAAGAAGTTCTTGCTGACAGGAGCCTGATTTAACTCTCTCCAGAGAATGTCTGCGAGATCCTGACCAATACAGATATGGATGCTAGCAGCCAACCACCAGACTGAGCACAGGGACCCCAATGAAGGAATTAGGGGAAGGACTGAAGGAGCCAAAAGGGTTTTATCTGGTATCAATGTGAGGGGAGGCCCTTGTTCCTGTGAAAGCTTGATGCTCCAGTGTAGAGGAATATTAGGGAAGTTTGGCGGGAGTTGGGTGGGTGGGTGGAAGAGCACCGTCACAGAAGCATGATAAGAGGGCATAGGAGGTTTGCAGAGAGGAAACCAGGAAAGGGAATAACTTTGAAATGTAAACAAATAAAATATCCAGTTTTAAAAATATATATGTTTGATTTTTAGGATGACAGTTGTTATATATCCCCGGATCATAGCACTCAGACAAGTGTTAAAGGTAGTAATAAAGCAAGACTTAGTGAAGCATCTAATATGTCTTGTCCTAGGCATGCAGCAGACAGAGACTAACTGATTTTTTTTCCTGCAGTTTCAAATGGCAGCAAACCAATGTGTTGGGATATAGTTGTGCAAATAGTCGCAACCATTGTTTCAACATTTGATGAGCAGATTGGAACACAAAATTGGCTCTCAGCCTACAATTTAAGTACTCCGTAGGACAACAACTGAAGCGAGCAAATCGACTTCCATTTGGGATGGGTGCCCAGTGTTCTGAATCAACTTGCTTGTGGTAACTCCCAAATCACTGGGGCCATATGTTCCTCCTGACCTTTGGTAAATAGAGCAGAGAGATGCAGGACATCTTGAAAGAAAAACCACCCTCCGGCTTTTACTCAGCAAAACCTCTACAATACTCTAAAATGTGTTCAACTAGAACGAATCTAAGCAAACTTTCTTAGAACTTGAAGCAGTTCTGGGGGATGATCAGAACATTGTTGTAAATATTATGTATAGCACCCTAGCAAACCATGACTGTTGAGGGAATAAAGGTAGAAAACACTAAGAATCTGATTTTCCCTAAGGATTGAGCCTGAATTGGCAGAGAAAGTGAGTGGGAACTGCTTTATTCAGATCCACGAGGAGGAGCTAGGATACTGCACGGGGAAATGTAAGACTGGTTTACAGCTAACAAAGGAAAATAACATACCTGTTTATAATCCATGTCAAAGAAGAACATATGGGCCAAAGGTATACAGAACATGTGTTTTTCGCTCATGGTTCAGACACTGTTCCTTAAAAGAGTATATTATCATTAAACCACTGTCATGCCACTTCACAAGCAAAGCACAAAAGTGGAGCTATTAATACAGATTTAAGCCTTGTATGTTAATGATAAGAAGATAGACCTGACTTCCCAATGGTGGCATGTTGCTTAATAATGAACGGTCTAAGAGGTAGTGTTTTGTCCACTTAGATTGGTCCTGACAGTTTCCTAGCACATAGTGAATTAGCAGCTGAGTAAAGGAAAGAGTACAAGAAGAACAAGAAAACGAATTTACCTGAAGACTCACATAGAAGTGTTTAAAAACATAACCACCAACATTGAATGGTATTAATGAGTGGAGAACAATGTACTAATATTCTACTAATTGCACATAGAAAGAAACTGCTCCTAAGTTCTAGAGTCATAAATTAGTAATCTCCTAGCCCTTAATAGAAAGAAACTTCCTTTTTGTAGTATATGGAAGTTTATGTAGAGATCAACAATAAGCCTAAGTGTTAGGGTAAGAGAATAAGACATCATTTTAGAATGCATTAGTTTCTCCATATAACAGGAGCTCTCACATGAGTATTTTCTTTGTAACTTCACACTCCGATGATTTCAGGTGTTTTAGCTCTTAGTGAGACATCTAGATCACATACACACATGGACACGGACACAAATACATACACTCACTCGCCCATCATGGTACAGAAGCAATCATGGAAGAGTGGAAAGATGGTAAGAGGCAGAGGGAGTGCATGCCTGTGGTGAAACAGATTTGCCAGATCTGACAGTACAGTTGCAGAAATCAACTTACAATGGCTAACACTACATTCATAAGGCTTGTACAAGATCAAATCAATGAATCCCAGGATGAATATATGAGATACTCATACAAGAAGTTGATGGCTTGTGGGAGAGGAAGACTTTGTTTGTTTAACTTATTTATTTATTTATTTATTTATTTATTTATTTA
The DNA here is from genome assembly GCA_902729485.2 of Mus minutoides. Classification (NCBI taxonomy): domain Eukaryota; kingdom Metazoa; phylum Chordata; class Mammalia; order Rodentia; family Muridae; genus Mus; species Mus minutoides. The sequence goes on along the minus strand of LR751396.1, from coordinate 120,629 downwards.
TTTATTTAAATACTCCATATTTTATAAACCCCCATTCACCCTCTGAGTGATCCACATCCCATACCTACTCCCTACCTCCCTGTCTCCATGTGAATGTCCCCACCCCACCACCCCACGTGGCTTCTAAACTCTCTGGGGCCTCCAGTCTCTTGAGGGTTAGTTGCATCATCTCTAAATGAACACAGTCCCGGCAGTCATCTGCTGTATATGTGTTGGAGGCCTCATATCAGCTGGTGTATGCTGCCTGTTTGGTGGTCAAGTGTTTGAGAAATCTCTGTGGTCCAGGCTAATTGAGACTGCTGGTCTTCCTACAGGGTCACCCTTCTCCTCAGCTTCTTTCAACCTTCCCTAATTCAACAACAGAGGTCACCTGCTTCTGTTCATTAGTGAGAAAAAACTAAATACCTGCCCATTTTCTAGTAGATGATTCCACACTACACAAATAGAGAATGAATTGGATCGAAACATAGTATATGCATGTATGAATAGCAAATAAATTATTTAATGAAAAAGTGAGAATTGTGGAACTGGTTTTGTCAATGTCTGAGTGTATCATTTTGCAACTTTGAAACTTATTAAATACTCCTACTTTAAGAAGGACAGACTTGTACTTAATGACTTAGGAAGAAACAGTGTGCTCTCTATTTGTTAGAAATTATGGGAGTATGAAATTACAGAGGGAATACTTATATCAGAGCTGCTATTATTTTGAGAAACTCATACTTTGTAATATGATGTTTTATTATTTTGTTTTGACCATCTCTACATATTTATGCTGTATTTGTATTTATAATTTGTAAGTTCTAAATATCTAGCCACAGCATTTCCTACTGTGTATTTAACCACCATGTCTTAAAAGTACTAGAAACAAAACAGCGGTAGTAGCTTTACAATTGAGCATCTTCTACACCTGTAAATAATAGTGTGTTGAGAAAATATACTTTTTCATTTTACTAATCCCTATGGAAAAGCTCAGTTAAAAGCTGTACATTTCTTATGTCAGGAAATGCTAAATGCCATATACAGAACATCTTAAAATATGCCTTGGTCGTGGAAATGTATCTAAATCGAAAACGCAATTGGAGCAGATAACAAATGAAACAGCTGTTTTCACATATTGACTGGGATGTACATATGGATAAAATCAAGTTTGAGCTGAGCACTGCAGCAACTATTGTACCACATGCTCTAAGGTCTAGATTTCTACCCTGTATGTTGGCTCATAGGTCTACCACAATCTCATGGCCCTCTCTATTAAGTTTTGAACAAACAAAATGCATTTAGGTGTGTTATCATTGGTCTGCATAAACAATTATAGCAGCTAACAAATATTCTCTCTTTTTTTTTAAACGAAAGGAATTAGAAAAAGCTGATGGGATCTGAGAACAGCCTCATTTTGCTTATGGAAGAACTAGCTATTTTCCTCAAGGCCACAGACATAATCTAATGCTCATCAGGTCCTCTTGCTAATCTCCCATACCTTTAATACGGTGTTTTCTTCCTTTGTTAAATTATTAAAGTCTTCCAAATGTCTACTTGATTATAAATCTGACAAGTTGTAGTCTGCAGAAGCATTGATTTCACTAGCAAATGGTAATGTAAGCTTTTGTGTGAAGTAAGTAATATTAAGAAAGGTAGGTTGATATATAATTCTTATATATTTATATTCCAACCAAACATGTAAAACACAGAATAATTTTTTCCAACTTTTATTAGATAATTCCTTCATTTACACTTCAAGTGTTATCCAGAAAGTTCCCTATACCCTCCCCCCTCCCGGCCCTGCTCCCCTACCCACACGCTCCCACATTTTGGCCCTGGCATTCCCCTGTACTGGGGCATATAAACTCTGCATGACCAAGGGGCCTCTCTTCCCAATGATGGCCTACTAGGCCATCCTCTTCTATATATGCAGCTAGAGACATGAGCTCAGGGGGTACTAGTTAGTTCATGTTATTCTTCCACCTATAGGGTTGAAGACACCTTCAGCTCCTTGGGTACTTTCTCTAGCTCCTTCTTCCTTGGGAACCCTGTGTTCCATCTAATAGCTGACTGTGAGCTTCCACCTCCATGTTTGCCAGGCATTGGTATAGTCTCCCCCGAGACAGCTATATCCAGGCCCTTTCAGCACTATCTTGCTGGCATATGCTATAATGTCTATGTTTGGTGGCTGATTGTGGGATGGATCCCTGGCAGCTGCAGTCATTTAGTCCATCCTTTGGATTCAGCTTCACACATGATCGCTGTAACTCTTTCAATGTGTGATTTGTTCTTAATTCTAGGAAGGGGTGACGTGTCCACATTTTGATCTTCCTTCTTCTTGAGTTTCATGTGTTTAGTAAATTGTATCTTGGGTAGTCTAGGTAAAACACAGAATAATTTTGTAGCTAATTTTAATACCAAAGATTACAACTACTGATGGTGAAGTTGCAACTTACCAAAGCGATACTATATTTCTACTACTTACATTCTATAAATTAACAGTCACATCATCCTGAAGAACTATAAGTTGTAGAGTAGAAAAAATAATACTGAGCATATAGGCTTATCATTCAAGCTGTGTTACTGAAAGTAAAAGGATATCTCCAAAATTTTATTGCAATAATATGATTATATTCTATTGGTGTATTTAATGATAAGCATTACAGGATACAAAATTTTTACTTTCTAAAAATGTGTTGGATCATTCCTTATATAGGAATAATCCTATTTAATTACTAAGGATTAAATAGTATGACTTAGAATTTGCATTTTTTTAAAACCATTCCGTTCCTTCTGGGTCTGTTATAGAATATTGTAATCCAAGAAAGATAAATTCAAGAAAGTTAGAGGAATAAGCTTGCATACATTTATATAAGATAAAAAAAAAAGACCAGAGATTTTATATTACTTCTATACTTTCACATTATTTGCATATAAATTGGCTTATGATCAGTTTCAAATTTGAGAATTTGGCTTATATGCTTATACATCTATTTTGAAGTATTTTCATACATGTTAAAGCTGTTTTTGGTAACTTGATTAAAATGTAGATTTCTAAATTTGTTTTCATTATACAGTTTAAAATTTAAAACAGTTCATTTTAACTATAAGTTATTTTATAATTTTATTTTTACTAATCTAAACTCAGTTCTGGTTCATATATACAAATAAACACTACTGTATATTCATTTGGAATCAAAGAAGTATTACACATAACTTAATATGAATAAGATGCTATTCTTTCACAGGCATGCAAGTATTTTCAGTCATTTCATTGTTAATTTTTAAATTTCCTTTTAATGTTGTTGAATGCAAAGTCATTTGTGTACCTTTGATCCCTCTGTCCTTGATAGAATTCCATTCATGTCTTAGTAGGTTTGGTACCTTCTGGGGCAGTAGTATTATAAAACAATATTTATCTCTAATAGTACGACTATCAGAAAAAGGGATAGATATTTAACTTTTCAATAACTATGAGGGGGACTCATCGCCTTCTCCCTTTGTACCTGCTATCCACCCTTTCAATCTTCCCTACAACACAGAAAAAAATCTTGTGTAGGCTATAGTGTGTCACAGTGTGTTCCATAGTATATCCTTTTGTCCAAACATCTTTTCTTGCAAATGGTCATTGCAATGACTGGTTGGTCTGGTGTGAGACTTTTGGCTTCTCCTACTTTATCAATATTGGAACCTCACTGGGATTCCTCTCAGATACTTTGTTGTTGTGCTGTGTCATGGAGATCCTGTCATTTTATATCTGTAGGACCTGGCCCTTCATGTACTCTAGCAGTTCACCCCTGGGGTAGATGTGGGGTAGGACAACGTAAAGCCTTGAATCTGGGTTGGTCAGACCACTGACTCTCCTGCTCTACTGCTCTCAGTGGTGGCTCACCCCAACAAACCCAGTAACCATGTCCAGCTCCGTCCTGCTGCCTATGCAAGGTGCATGGCTTGCTTGCCCTGGTGTTGTTTACTGTAAAGAACTTGGCCAGTTCTACCACCATAGGTGGCAATGGACAAAGGATAAACAAGGGAGGGGAGGAGGGCTTCTCTCCCTCATCCATTGCACTAAACTTCGACAAGAAGCAGGACAAGCTTCCCTATACTCACACTCTTAGGACTTGCTCACCTGCAACCCCCATGGCCAAGGCCAGCTCTACTCTGTTGCCTAGGTGAGATGGAGGGATCACTCTACAAAGTGCTGCAGCTCTTGAGAATCACGGACCAATTCTATAGGTGGTAAAGTGTGTGAGTGTGGGAAGATGGCATCTCTCCCTCCCCTATGTCACCACACAGCCATTAAATAGTAGGACTAGCTCTCCTACTCTCACACCCTCAGATGGGCTAGCTTGTACCTCTGCCATTAGGTCAGTTCTACTGTGATGCTAAGGCAGGTGCAGGGCTTGCTCCCACAGGTAATGCCAGTGAGGGTAAAGTGAGTTCTCCTGTTCTCATGTCCCACCCCATCCCCAGGGCCAGCTCTCCCAGGATACCCAGGTGACATGTGGGACTAGTTTTGCACACCCCACAGGCATTAACACATCCCCAAGAAGCAGCTCAGACCATGGTTATCCATCTGGTCATTTTTGGTAACATAACCTCTGAAGCTACAGGGCCATGGGCTCACATGTGAACTCTAGTGGCAGCACAGGCCAGAACTGCACGGTGGTCCCAGGTGGCATCTATGGCTACACACATCTTGCTACTCCTCACTACCCTTGATTCTCAAGTTCTTCTCTCTTCACTGTGACCACATCCTTCTGTTTCTCTTCCTCTTCCATTTCTCTAACACTTAATTGCTCATGTTAGTGGTGTCCAGGGTCGTTGAGTGTCTGAGGTCATCTCAGGAGTGGTTTCAAAAGTGCAATGTCTTGCTCAAGCACTGGGCAGAAGTCACCTTGGGGATGATCTGTCCTAGGACTGCACTGTGCCTGACTGATAGTCATCTCAGGCTAGCTCCCTGCCCCTGTACCATGGCATTAGTCTGGTGGTCATCTCAGGTTCACTACTTGCTTGCATCCACCCAAGTGCCTGTGGCACTATATGAGGGTCTTTTGTCTTAGACTTACTCCTGCCTAATACCTGCAGTCCAAGGGTGGAAGTGAGGTGGTGTTTTCTCTGTCTAGTGCTATGCCCTGAGAACCTTTCAGTGACTGCTCAGTGCTGTACTGGACATCATCTCAAGCTCACTTTCTTTCAAGGAATGTTAAGGTACTTACTGTGTATGCATGTATATATTCACAGATCAGAACATTGAACTTAGACATAGCCTCTCTCCTCTCTGCCACCTATTGAAGCACATAATATACAGCAGTCACATCTGCAATGCCTGCCCTAGGGTAAGGGCAAAGAATATTTTTATACACTTCTCTCTCGAAAATGTGTCCCTTATTGCAGAGAGTGAATCTTTACATAGTAATAAGGGAAAAACACTATTATCTGGGTAATGGCTTTGTGATAACTAGCATTTTATACAGTACTTATGGCTCATACTCTTAAAACACTAAATCACTGAAAGATTGCATTCAATTGTTGGTGTATTATTTATTTTGCAATGCTGGAGGGTGAATTTGGACCTCATAAACACTAAGGAATACTCTATATCCAAGCGTTACCTGCAAATAAAAAAGTGAATTTGTTTTTTTATTAAAATATTTCTTATTATGTATATTTTTATTTATGTTTTATATATATGTTTTATTTTTGTAATTATGTTACAATAACATCATTTTACCTCTTTTTTAATTGTTATAGCATACAGGTAACATTAACATAGTTTTAATGATATGAACTTTATATCAACCAGGGTGACGACCACTTTTTTATGTAAAAATTTACATTTAACTAAGCCTGTGAAATTCTTTGTGACCAAAGCTTATTATTCCAGCCTAAATCCTTTTTAAAGGAGCTGTTTCCACTACAAAAAAATGACAATAAGTTAATAGTAATTATTTTCTTAGAAATTAGAAGTTTAACTATATCAGACAGACAAGAAAGTTTAGTTAATACCCTTAGTGTTGTGTGGCATTACCAATGAAATTTATTTCTGCTTATTAATAAATGTTAATTTAAAAATCTAACTTCTACATTATTTACAGGTTTTACTCTTTAAAATCAAATAACTTTCCTTTGAATTTTGTCATTAGATATCTTATCAGTGGTGTTCTAGACTTTGTGAATGGGTAGTAACTGTGAATAAGACCTTACAAAATCCAGAGGCCCTTTTTTGTTACTGTATCAGCGACTCACATTGTTGTAGAATGCTATATGATATTTAAAACAACATGCTAAAGTGTTAAATATTAAATACAAAATAATTTATAAACACCTCTATGTTTGTATGTCAAATAGTTAATAGGGTAAGAGGCACTTGAGACTTGGATGAAGGAAGAATTGCAGGAGGGGAGACAGATATTCAATGAAAATGTTCTTTCTCTGCAATTGCCAATTTTCAAGTGACAGTTATAGGTCTGGAAACCAGGCAGGGCCTCAGATTCCAGTTCTTTATATCTCACTGAGCATGCACAACCCAGCTGCTACAGTCAGGATCTGAACTTTCAGTTTATATTACTGAGGGCCCACACCTTATTTGTTAGTGATGAGTGCACATCTAAGCTAGTCCCAAATGCCCCATGTCCTAAATTATCCACTGAATGTGAGCAGATTGGTGACTGTGATAATATACTATGATTGTTACTTGTGATTAGGCTGGAATATGTTGTTGAAAGCAAAAGGTATTGCTTTGGGATTGGTTCCCTGAAGACTTAGATTTTTTTCAAAACCTACTTAATTTAGGGTTTTTAAATATTTCAACCTCTCTTCTAGCACATTGACCTGAGGTAGGGGAGAAAGGTTAACAGAGAAATGGTTTTGGCGACCTGTTTGGAAATAGTTTCTTTGGATAATTTCACTCTTCGTTTTTAGGTCGCTATCCATCCAGTTTAATAGGAAACAATAAGCATGAATTAGTAGTGGTGGCTTTATCCAACAGAAACAGCAAACTTCCACCGAGTCAGCAAGAGTCAGCAGATAAGGCTAGAATTAGCTGTAATCCAGAAAGAAGTTTTTGGTGTAAAGAACATTTAAGAATAGTGAAGAAGTTAGCTGGGCGTGGTGGCGCATGCCTGTAATCCTAGCATTCGGGAGGCAGAGGCAGGCGGATTTCTGAGTTCAAGGCCAGCCTGGTCTACAAAGTGAGTTCCAGGACAGCCAGGGCTACACAGAGAAACCCTGTCTCGAAAAACCGAAAAAAAAAAAGAATAGTGAAGAAGTGAGACAAGTGAACCAGGAAAGACCAGCAAAGAAGGAAAGGATTGCATGGAGTATGTAAACAAGAACATCCTATCACTGTTTGTGGGGTTCTTTCTACCATCATGTGCCTTGTCAAGTGTCTGTTTTCAGAAAAAAACATCATATGTCTTCTTACAAGACAAATTCCAGAAAAAAAAATCACACGACACAACTGAATTGTTTTGTTGTTGTTGTTTGTTTTGTTTTTTCGTTTTTGTATTATTTAATTTAAAATTCTTTTTTACTGGATATTTTATTTCCTAACATCATTACATGATATTTGTTTATCCCCTTTCCTGATTTTTCTCCCCAGAAACCCTATATACCATCCCCCCTTCCTGCTACTATGAGGGTGTGCCCCACCTACCCACCCAATCCATCTCCCTGCTTTTGCATCCCCCTATACTGGGGTATTGAGCCTTTATAGGACAAAGGGCCTCGTCTCCCTCTGATGTCCAACAAGGCCATCCTCTGCTACAGATGCAGCCGGAACCATGGGTCCCTCCTTGGTTGGTAGTTTAGGCCCTGGTAGCTCTGGTTGGTTGATATTGTTCTTCCTATGGGGTTGCAAACCCCTGCAACTCCTTCAGTCCTTTCTCTAACTCCTCCATTGAGGACCCTATGATTCAATGGCAGGCTGTGGGCATCCTCCTCTGTATATGTCAAGTTCTGGCAGAGCCTCTCAGGAGACAGCTATACCAGGTGCCTGTTAGCAGGCACTTTTTGGCATCCACAATAGTGTCTGCATTTGGTGATTATATATGGGATGGATCCCCAGATGGGGCAGTCTTTGGATGGCCTTTCCTTCAGTCTCTGCTCCACACTTTGTCTCTGTATTTGCTCCTGTGAGTATTTTGTTTTTCATTCTAAAAAGGATCGAAGCACCCACACTTTGTTCTTCCATCTTCTTCAGCTTCAAGTGGCCTGTGAATTGTATCTTGGGTACTCAAAGCGTTTGGGCTAAAATCCACTTATCAGTGAGTGAATATCATATGGGTTCTTTTGTAATTGGGTTATCTCACTCAGGATGATGTTTTTTAGTTCTATCCATTCACCTAACAATTTCATTAAGTCAATGTTTTCAGTAGCTTTATAGTATTCCATTGTGTAAATGTACCACATTTTCTGTATCCATTCCTCTGTTGAAGGACATCTTATGGCTATTATAAATAAGACTGCTATGAACATAGTAAAGCATGTGTCCTTGCTATATGTTGGATCATTTTTAGTTATATGCTTAGGAGTGGTATATCTTGGTCCTCATGTAATAATATGTCCACTTTTCTGAGGAGCCGCCAGTCTGGTTTCCAGAAGAGTTGTACCAGCTTGTAGTCCCATCATCAATGGAGGACTCCACTTCTTTGCCAGCATCTGCTGTCATCTGATTTTAGATCTTAGCCATTCTGACTGGTGTGAGGTGTAATCTCAGGATTGTTTTGATTTGCCTTTCCCTGATGACTAAAGATGTTGAACATTTCTTTAGGTGATTCTCAGCCATTCGTTATTCCTCAGTTGAGAATTCTTTGTTTAGCTCTGTACCCCATTTTTAATAGGGTTATTTGATTATCTGGAGTCAGTTTTTTGTGAGTTCTTTGTATATATTGGATATTAACCCTCTATCGAATGTAGGATTGGTAAAGATATTTCCACTTAGTTACTGTTTTGTCCCATTTCCAGTGTCCTTTGCCTTGCAGAAGCTTTGCAATTTTATGAGGTCCCATTTGTCAATTCTTGATCTTAGAGCATAAACCATTGGTGTTTGTTTAGGAACTTTTCCTCTGTGCCTATGTATCTGAGGCTCTTCCCCACTTTCTCTTCTATTAGTTTCAGTGTACCTGGTTTTATGTGGAGGCCCTTGATCCACTCAGACTTGAGCTTTGTACAAGGAGTTAAGAATGGATTGATTTGCATCCTTCTACATGCTGCCAGTTGAACCAGCACCATTTGTTGAAAATACTGTCTTTTTCCCACTGGATGGTTTTAGCTCCTTTGTGAAAAATCAAGTGACCATAGGTGTGAGGGTTCATTTCTGGGTCTTAAATTCTATTTGATTGATCTTCCTGCCTGTCTCTTTACCAATATCATGCTGTTTTTATCACTATTGCTCTGTAGAACTGCTTGAGGTTGGGAATGGTAATTCCCCCAGAAATTCTTCTATTGTTGAGAATAATTTTCACTATCCTGGGTTTTTTTGGTATTCCAAATGTATTTGAGAATTGTTCTTTCTAACTCTATGAAGAATTGAAATTTTGATGGGGATTGCATAGAATTGGTAGATTGCATTTGGCAAGATGAGCATTTTTACTATATCAATCCTGCTAATCTATGAGCATGGGAGATCTTTCCATCTTCTGAGATCTTCAATTTCGGTCTTCAGAGACTTGAAGTTCTTGTCATATAGATCTTTCATTTGCTTGGTTAGAGTCACACCAAGGTATTTTATATTATTTGTGACTATTGTGAAGGGTGTTGTTTCCCTAATTTCTTTCTCAGCTACTGATTTGAGTTAATTTTATATTCAGGCAGTTTGTTGAAGTTGTTTATCAGGTTTAGTAGGTCTCTGGTGGAATTTTGAGGTTCACTTAAGTATACCATCATATCATCTGCAAATAGTGATATTTTGACTTCTTCCTTTTCAATTTGTATTCCTGTGATCTACTTTTGTTGTCTAATTGGACTTCAAGTATTATATTGAATAGGTATGGAGAGAGTGCACAGTCTTGTCTAGTCCCTGCTTTTCGTGGGATTCCATCAAATTTCTCTCCATTTAGTTTGATGTTGGCTACTGTTTTATTGTATATTGCTTTTACTATGTTTAGGTATGGGCCCAAAATTCCTCATCTTTCCATGAATTCTTAAAGAAGATGGAAATTTTCACTTCAGTTCCCAACTATGTTTTGTTTTAATTTTATTTATTTATTTATTTTTTTGTTGTTGTTATTTTTGTCATTGATGAGATAGAGTATCATCCAGCAATGTTGGCTGGCCTAGAACTCACTTTGTAGCCCAAGCTTCTCTGAAACATGTGCAATCTTCTCCTCCACCTTTGAGTGCTAGTATTAGGGGCATGAACTACCATGCCTTCCAGACTATAAATTAATAACAAAGGAGTTTTCCTTGTAAAGGCTAAGCTATTCAGATAGACCCTCAAACACTTGGGGAGAACTTTTCTTAAAAAGAGTGTTATACTGAAGCTTTCATATGGTAAGTTGGCAGTCTGTGAGATGATTCTTTGGCAAGGATCTCTGAGTGGCATCAACATTTAGAATATGTCCCATCATGAAGAAAACAAGATTTTCACCCTTAAGGATGAGGAAGTGTAACTCATGTGAGCTTTCAAAGTTATTTCATATTCAGAGCATAACACTGTTTCATAAACTATGGATATCTCTAAAACCATCAGTTGTGTGTTTGTATAGCTTGGTAGATTTACATTTTAAATTGATTATATGACAGCTGAAGATAAATTGCTTGGGTATAATATTTGAAGAAGCTACTTAAAATGTGGAATTTACTGAAATCGTCTGTGTCAGAAATGTGAGCAAATATTACCATATTAGTATTGGACAGAAATTAAGTTATGGCTATATTGAGCAGATAATTTATGGTACTTGATACCTAGTTGGCAGAGAGAAATTGAAGGATAAAGATAATCTCAGAATCCTTTCTGTTTTCTGGCTTATTGATATTTATTGAGTTATAGAGTAAAATAACAGAGCCAGTTTACTAGAAACAGATGTAGATGTTTGGCCTGAGTTACACGCTGGACAATGAGATAGAAATAGCCAGTAGTTAGGTAATAAACTGGTCTTTTTTGAATGCCATAAAAATAGCATTGACTAGATGTCTATAAAAAGTCAAAATTATGGCCTTGCAGGTATATATATTGATTTAATAATTCGTGAATACTTATCTACAAAACTCTCTTTCAAATTATGAAATCTTTCTTTCTTGTCAAACACACACACACAGACACACACACACACACTCAAACTTAACACACTCATTCCTAATGATATAAATGCAGCCTGCTCAGGCTATATATGTATATATATTTTCAGAGCTGATACATTGGTAGCAAATAATCATGTGGTGTGTTCTTCAATGGAAGACAAATTTTTCCACTCTCAACATTAGTTGCTTATATTCTTTGTGTAGCACTGAGCCTCTTGGGCTTTCCCCATTTGTGTGAATATTGTTGTTGTGCTTTTTCAGGCAATCATGTTTAAGCAGATATGTTGAGGAATGGATCTTGCAACCAACAGCCTGATCTCATGGCTCTTACAATCTTTCTGTTTTCTATTCTGTACTGATCACTAAGCCATATGCACAGGAGTTGTGTTCAAGATTTATGCTTTATTACTGGGTTCCTCAACTCTGCATTTTGACTGATTGCTGTAGTAATTTCCAACCCCAACAAGTCCATAAAAACCCACACTCTACTTATAATTATTAAGCTATATACCTAGCACTGTACTAAATTATTCCCTAACTCTAAGACCCTTTGCTACTTGCAGTTTCTTCTGGCCATGCAGTTCTGATCTATCGTGAATTCCTCCTACTCTTCTTCCACCCTCTCTCCCCTTCTGGTCCTCCTCATCTATGTGCCCTCATTCTTATAGACCTCTTGTCCCCCTCTCCACTCCATTGCCCAATCACAGGCTTTATCCTTTATTTACCAAGTAAAATGGGGAGACCAGTTAAAATGTGGAGAATGTACACATGATCACCTTAGTATGTGGTCAACTGCTCTTTAGGGACAACCCATGTTAAAGAAACAGAATTAACATCAGAATTCAACAGCATCAGGGCAACCTACAGCATTTTCCCCTTTTTGTCCAATTAAAAAGGCTTTTTCTCTCAGATATAAATTGAGTACAGCCACAATAATTATGTAAATGATAAAGTATGTTATATACTTAACATCTAGTCCATCATACTTGTCGATTTAGATAAAATCATCTACCATGTATCCTAACTAAAGGTTTTACAATTCTGGGCCTGAACTATGTTGATTTTAACTTAAATCTGTTAGTTCTGTAACGGCATTTGTATGGAATGTGCATGGTACATAGATCAATTAAGAAATCAAGAAATAAGGACAACTGCCAAGCCAGGCATGTTGCTGCACTCCTTTAGTCCCAGCACTTGGGAAACAGAGGTAGGCAGATCTCTGAGTTTGAGGCCAGCCTGGTCTACAGAGTGAGTTCCAGGACAGCCAGGGCTACACAGAGAAACCCTGTCTCAAAAAACCAAAAAAAAAAAAAAAAAGAAAAGAAAAGAAAAGGTCATCTAAATTCATAATCAACTACTTGTCAGAGACAACCCCTTTTATGAAAACAAAACTCATATCAAAATTCAAACAACATCAATACAACCCACAACAATTGACTATCATTTTTCTATAGTTCTTCCTTGGTGAGCAGTAAGGTCTACATAGAATATGTGGGTATAAGGGCAGATGTTTACAATAGTCAGGGATTATTTTGTTTTAGTAACATGACAGTTGTAGCTTCTATTCCATCATTTATGGTTTCACTAGCCCTGGGTGGTTTTGTTAGGTCTCTAGTATTAGGTATCATTTGCTTCTTGTTGAGAGGCTCTTAAGTCCAATAAGAGAGCTCTTAATTACCACCAACGTATTTTCTCCATAAAACTGCTGTCTGATTTTATTTCTGTAACCACAGGTTGTCTGATGTCAGGGTTTGTTGCTTTTCTTCAACTATCTCAATCAAGTGGCATTTTAGAACTATGATATATATGATGAGTATGGGGTCTTGGCTTTATATTGGGGCAGGTAGTGTGGGATGGGGAGTGTTTTTCACTTAGAAGTAGTCAAACATTAACTTGCCAGAGAAAAATCACATAAAGAAATGTGGCTAATTTTAATATAGCAAAATACCACATACATGTAGCTAAAGCTAAGAAAATAATCTTAATAAAGGTTATAGCAAAACAGTCTTCCTTGTATAATACTTAGAAATATCATGGCTGTACCTTAGTTTCATTTCTGTTGCTCTGTAAAATACTTTGACCAAAATCAATTTAAGGGATGATGTATTTTATTGCCTCTTTTGCTTTTGTTTTTAGTTTTGCTAGAGAAATAAATTTGGTTAGCCTCATAAATTTCTTTTCTAATAATTTTGCTAATGTTTTTGAAGCCCAGTCCCTTAAAATTTTATTCTAGTTTTCTATTTGACTTTATATTTTATGATTTTCTTCAGCATTTTCTAAAACACAAAACTCTAGATACATTGTTCTGTCATTTTAGGATAGTCCAGTGCATGATATCATGAGAGTTAGAAATATATAGAAAAGGCTGAACAAAACTGAAAATGAACAAAAAGAAGAGTGGCTGAAATATATCCCCTGGTTTTTTTGTAAGAAAGGGATGAGAATATCTTTTAGCTCTAGAAGTAGATTGTCCAAGTACCAGATTGGTAAGGATTCAAGCAATTCTAGACTGCAGGTCAGATTTCAGATTTAGGCTTAATTCCAACAATGAAGAACACATAACAGAAGAATATTCCAGCAGCCAGACTGACAAACTTCAAATAATAAGGAAGAGCAAGGAGAGACAAAGAACAAAGAGAGACCTCTGAAGTTCTTGAAGTTCATGCTTGAAATTGAGAGGAGAACAGATACTGGGAAAAACCTTTATTCTTCTATTGCTCACTCCAAACACAGGATTTTAGTAGAGGTATTTGAAGCCTGAATAGTCAGAGAAACTTTGGTAAGAAGGAATCCCAAATTTTGTTCAATTGCTGGGTAGATGAATTCAAACTCCAGTACTAGCCAAAGGACAACACTCTCATTTAAAAACATAAAAACTATTTACTCAGTCTCTAATGTTCTTCACAAGATATTCAGCTTCAAAGAAAATATATGAGGTGTAAAAAATGGCAATAAAAGAAAATGAAAATATTGCCAAGATAAAATGAATTCAACCAAGCTAAATATGTGACCTACATAACAGAACTAACAGAGAAAACATTCAAAATAGCTATTATTAAAATTGTTAATACCAATAAAAAAGTAGGATATATATATATATATCCATAGGTTATTATAGTAGAGAGTAGGAAACCATGAAAATGGATCAAATGACAAAACTATCAGGGAAGTCCATAGTAGCAGAAGTCAGAGTGCCTTTACATTTATGCTTCATATGGGTAAAGGAAATAAATGTGACCCAAACTCAATACAAACTACAGCAGAGCAAATACTGGTACAATGTAAGATGTATTTGTGTGACCCCAGAGAAACTTGTGTTTCACATCGTGATTCCAATCCGAAATACGGCAAAACAGCAAACAGAGCTAAAACACAATTTGGCCAAACAAAAGCAAAGAATGGTACCGATTACATATAGAAATATTAATGAGAATTTAATGATTAATCCCTCAGTAAAAGCCTAAAGCACAGATTAAAACAGCTAAAAAAATAAATAAGTACATTCATAACACTACAAAGGTAAATTTTATTAAATCTGCTACAAGCCAAAGGCAGAAAGAGAAGTTTGGGGATGTCTAGAGAAGAAGATACAAATCCATGAAGAAGAAATGAATCAAGTCTGAAGAAATGTTATATCTTTAATGTAATTAAATAAAATTTTCTAGACAAAATTGTATACTTGTGAGGAACGAACATGATAAAGCAGAAGTAAAAGTGACTGATATTTTGCTAAACATGGAAAAATGTATTCAATTAGTAAATTTATTTATAATAAACATTCAGTGGATATTTATTATTAGTATTATTAGTATTGGTATTACTAATAAGCATGGGCAGTTCTTCCTGTGTGCATGTTTGAGCATCTGTGGACCTTGGAGGGAGAAATAAATTGTTGAATGCTATGGGACTGTAGTTACAGAGAGTTGTGAACCCCCATATGAGTATAAGGACTTGAACACAAGTCCTGAGAAAGACTAGTTAGTTAGCATTTCTTAACTATTGATCTACCTCTATAACTGACTCCTTTGGAATTATTTTTATTTTATGTACATTAATGCTCTGCATGCATGTATGTCTGCCTTTATGAGGGTGTCAAAACCTCTGGAACAGGAGTTATAGACAGTTATGAGCTGCTCTATGAGTACTGGGAATTGAAGCCCAGTCCTCTGGAAGAGTAGCCAGTATTCTCAGCTCCTGAGCTATGTCTCCAGTCCTCAATGGAGATTTTTAAAATTAGTGAATATGATACCTGAAAATGTATGTATATGTATGTGTACACACACACACACACACACACACACACACACACACACACACACACACACACATATATATATATATATATATATATATATATATATATATATATATATATATATATTTGTATAAACAGAAAGAAATGAATGGTACAAAGAGTGAATGAATTAAAGAATCAAAGTAAGTAAGAATTTTTTCTTTTATTTGTAAGTCAACAAAAATGTAAGCAAAATGCAAGGCCTGGAAGTGGTACTTCCTACCAAGTCTGACTATCTGAATTTCACCATCATGCTGAACATCCTGGGGAAAAAATGCTGATTCTGGCAACTTGTCTTTTGACTTAATTGCCTACAACATACACATCACCCTCACCACACACAAATACACACCCAAACGACACTCTACTACTCTCAATATGTGTTTAAAAGATAAAGAGCCAAATATTATAGAAGCAATAGTTGGTTACCACATATGTAAAACTTTGAAGAAGGTAGTAAAATTGGTGGGAGGATGAGAGTTAGAATATAGTCTAGTGTTAATTAATTTATATTGCTATCATAAAGGGATCATGCTGAAAAGCAAGCTGGGGGAGAAAGCATTTATTTGCTTCACACTTCCACATTATAGCCCATTTTAAAGAAAGTGAAGTCACTGTAGATTCCTTTTTGTATTATTCTTTAATTTTAATTAGATATTTTCTTTATTTACATTTCAAATTTCATCCCCTTTCCTCATTTACCCTCTGAAACCCCCCATCCCATCTCCCCTCTTGATCTGTAGATTTCAGGATAGGAACCTTGAGGCAGGAACAGAAGCAAAAGCCACCGAGGAATGCTATTTACTGGCTTGCTTATTCTGGCTTGTTTAGATTGCTTCTTAATTACCCATGATCATTTGGCAATAGATTGTACTATTCTCAGTGGATTAAAAGAGAGTCAGGGCTGGGAGAAAGAGGGAGGGAAGGAGGAAGAGGATGGAAGAGAGACAGAGACAGGAACAGAGAGAGGGAGAGGGAGAGGGAGAAGGAGAAGGAGAGGGAGAGGAAGAGGAAGAGGGGGAGAATAAATGTAGGTAAACTGAAATTAAAATGAAGACAGAATGGGAAAGTTTGGAAGTATTAAACTCAAAGGAAACAGCATTTGCTTTATTAATATTTTAATTCAAATACTGTATATGAATAGGTTTATATATAATACTGTATATACATAAGTTTATATATAATATTCTATATAAGTAGGTTTATATATAATACTGTATATAAATAGGTTTAGAAGGACAATTATATTCAAGCTTAATTCTGAAAGAAGACACTCTTTCATGGTTAATAATCATGTATGTAACAAGGTCCATGTAAAATATATAAAATAATATGGAAACAATTTAAAAGGTAAAATGAAGCTATCTATAAATATTATTAAATACTTTAATACCCCTGACCCATTGATTAACAAAATAAATAGTTACCATACCACTAAGGATGAATAAGATTTAAGCAAAGCAACCACCCAATTTGGTATATATGATGTTACATTAATATAAATTAAAGTTATTATTTGGTTAAAAGCATTCAAATTAATAAACTTGTAGGGAAATTCCCCAAGAAAAATATCAAGGTGTTAAAAATGATAAAATTCAAAAAGAAAACATAAACATAGTAGCACAGAAATTAGTCTATCAAAATAGCATCTAACAACCTAAACAAACAGAGAAAATGCACTCTTTATAGCACTTGGAATGGTCATTATCAACTTGACTCTTGCATCATAAAATATATTCAGAAGTTTAATATATTCAGAAGGATAAAGATCTAATCAATGAAAATATGTTCTGTAGACAAGTAAATACTAATAAATTAATATTAGTTCTGGAATAACCTCAGACATTTAGCTGCTAAATGCATTTCTGTGTAATGTATAGAAATATCAAGACTTGGAAATTGAATTTTGAAAATATGAAATGTTAACAGATATGCAGGTAAATTATCCATTACTAGGAAATTTATAATGTAGCATTTTGTTAGAAAGAAAGGAGCAACTCAAAGAATCTACCCTTTTCACTTAGTATATAGGAAGAGTGAATTAGATCTTGGACAACAGGATGAAGAAAGTTGCATATATAAGGATGGCAGACAGTGGATATGTAAACCAACTCCAGGAGAGAATCAATGGAATGAAAATCTGATATTTGACTGAAAACATTCAAATTAATTAACCTGAGGGAAGATTCACCGATAAATAAGATGTTAGAAATGTCTTAAAAATGAAAGAATAGGGGCTGGTGAGATGGCTTAGCGGGTAAGAGCACCCGACTTCTCTTCCGAAGGTGATAAGTTCAAATCCCAGCATCCACATGGTGGCTCACAACCATCCGTAACGAGATCTGGCGCCCTCTTCTGGAGTGTCTGAAGACAGCTACAGTGTATTTACATATAATAAATAAAATAAATCTAAAAAAAAATGAAAGAATAAATAGGTTAGTGCAGATTATCTCCCTTATACAGTATGTGTGTGTGTATGTGATGCATCTTATTAAAACACATTTTAGATTAGCATATTCTTTATCACAGAATGAATAAATCCCCTTCAGATTGATGTGTCACATGATAACATATTTTGGAATTCAACTGAATATTATAATTTAATATTATAATTTTAAAATGACTCCAAGCTATTATTTTGCCCAATTTTGTTAATATTTAAGTGAAATGTGCCCATATCGCTAGAGTTTAAATACTGGTATGTTAAAATCAATGTATGTCTTGCCTGTTATGTATTTAATTATGAAAATATATGTTTAAGTATTTTAAAATATACCTATTTTGAAATGTAGTATTTGAAACCATAATTCATTTTGGACTAAATTTAAGCAGGTTTGTGAGACACATAGAGGCCATCCTGTTATTGTAATTGTCTCATTAATTCCTAAACAAATTGTTGGGATGTAGATATCTGACACCTATTTTTAAAAATTAACTTGCATAAATAGATTTGTCATTGAAATACATAATAGTGAAATAAAATTATGCTACATCCTGAGAGTCCACAGACTTGGTTCTAATTCGTAACACTTGAAGATCTTTATAACATATATTCCTCATTTTCATTCCACCCAAGATATGTGTAGTAGAATGTATAGAAGATACACTGAACTTTGTACTTTGTCTTAGAGTTTCCATTGATAGGAACAGACACCATGACCAAGGAAACTTTTTTAAAGATATTTTTTATTAGATATTTTCTTCATTTACATTTCAAATGCTATCCCCAAAACCCTCTATACCCTCTCCCCACTCTGCTCCCCAACACACCCACTCCCACTTCCTGGCCCTGGCAGTGCCCTGTACTGGGGCATATGATTTTCACAAGACCAAGGGCCTCTCCTCCAATTGATGGCTGACTAGGTCATACTCTGATACAACTAGAAACACAGCTATGGAGGGTATGGGTTAGTTAATATTGTTGATCCTCCTATAGGGTTGCAGACCTCTTTAGCTCCCAAGGCAACTTTTATAAAGGACATTTAATTTGGGCTGGCTTACAGGCTCTGAGGTTCAGTACATTAATTATCTTCATGGTGGGAAGCATGGCATCATACAGGCAGACATGATGCTTGAGGAGGCAGAGAATTCTACATCTATTCTGAAGGCAAACAGTAGAAGATTGTCTTCCAGGCAGCTAGGAGAAGTCACCAACCTCACCCAAACAGTTACATACTTCCTTTAACAAGACCACATCTACTTCAACAAGGCCACATTTCCTAATACTGCCTCTCCAAGGGCAAAGCATATCGAACTACCACATACTTTTAAACAAGTTTGCTAATGTATGGATTATGGGAACTTTTGAAGTTAGAGTAAATGAATTTTGCAATATGATATGGTTTCAAGACTATGCGGGGGCGGGGGGAAGCTAATGGAATGTGGTGCTTTGAAAGAAAATGGCCTCCATAGGCACATATAAATGATATTATTAGGAGGTGTGACTTGGAGAAGGTGTGGCTTTGTTGGAAAATGTGAGTGACTAGGGGTGGGCTTTGCTGTCTTAGAAGCTCAAACCAATTCACTTTTTGCCTGATGATCCAGTTAAAGAACTCTCAGCTCCTTCTTTAGCACCATATATTCCTACATGCCACCACACTTACCATCATGATGATAATGCACTGAAGCTTTGAAACTATAAGCCAGCCCCAATTTTTCCTTTATAAGAATTGCCATGGTCGTGGTGTCTCTTCATAGCAATAAAACTCTAAGACACATGGATTAATGATTTAAGAAAATGGATTTTAGAGTAACTGTATATATTTAAAATATTTATTAATACTATTATTGACATGCATTTGTACTGGCAAAACTCAATAAATCATAAGCACTTGGTAAGGAATCTCATTTTTATATATCTGTGCGAGTAATACTTTTTAAATTATCTTTTTTTATTGAAAAGAATTCCATACAATATATTTGGATCACGTTTTCAGTTTTTCATCTTCCTTTGTTCCATTAATTAGGATTATCTCAAGAATATCCTATTGTAAAGCAAAGAGTGATGGCCCAGGGTTCTTAGCCACATCTTGTGTTTGTGTGTTAAAAAGCAGGGGATACTCAAACATTTTGATATAAAATTTTGCTATGTTTGTTAACCATTTGTAATGGATTGAAAGAGCCTTTTTTTTTTTTTTTGTGGACCTGTTTGGAAAGAATTAGGAGTTCGAACTTGTTGGAGAAGGTGTATCACTGTATCACTTCGATTTGAGGTTTCCAAAGACTAGCTTCATTCCTAGTGTCTTACTTCATTTCTTGGTCATAGGCTTTTACCTGTTTCTGCTGCCATGCCTTTGATCTGTTGTCATGAATGTTAAGACCATGAAACTTTAAGCCCAGTTAAATATTATCTTTTGTATGTGTTTTCTTGTATATAGTATTTTTCATATCAACAGAAAAAGACAGTTTTTATCATTTAAAACATATAAGAGTTATTTTCATAAGTAATTGAAAGTGATTTAATGCACCATGTGTTT
This sequence comes from Mus minutoides, assembly GCA_902729485.2. NCBI lineage: Eukaryota > Metazoa > Chordata > Mammalia > Rodentia > Muridae > Mus > Mus minutoides. The sequence continues at coordinate 100,133 of LR751396.1, read as the reverse complement.
CTTTTGGTTAAATTCTTCAAGATAATGAGTCTAAATTAAAATATTATCTGTTTTTCTGGTAGAACATATGCAATAGTGAATGACCAAATTATGTAGATTGGAGGTTCAGCCATTTCCTAAATACATTGCGAATGATAAAACTTTTTATAAAATGAATTTCTTAAAAAATTTCAGGTTATGGTGAAGATTAAATAATCTTAATATATGGTGAAGATTAAATAATCTGCATGAGGGTTTTTGAATGCCATAGATATTTCTGGATTGATTACTTATTGCTCTCTATAGCCTGCTTCCTACATTTCAGATGTGTTAATCATTTTTCTGAGAGACTGTTTAGATGAAAGGTATCTATTGTTAACTCATCCATATATTTATCCAGTGAATACTGATTTCTTTAATGTCTGTTAGATAGTTAGGTACTGTCTGGATGTTGGTGATAATAACATTTTGTTGGAAGCTAAAAGTTCAAGATATGCATATGCAAAATACAAAATGTCAAATCAACAAGATTATTTTAGTCATTAGAGACTAAAGAAAACCTGTAAGCACTTTTCAGATGCCTTATATGCTTTGACATTTTGGCGTACTGATTAGCTAATATTATTAATTAGGAGGCAGTATAAATCAATGAGTGGAATTACAGGTTCTCATTTATTTACCCATGTAACCAAAGTTTACATAGGGAAATTTTACTCTTATGCTCATTGTCCTCATCTGTAAATACTGATAATAGTATTATTTTTCTTAGAAGAATTAATGTGGTGAAAACTATAAGTCCTTGAATGATGCCTTACATAAAGTGAATGACCGATATTTGTTATCTTAAAATTGGTTTTCATGATATGATTTATACTGTTAGAATATGATTTCTTCATTTTAAATATCAGAATGGTTAAATGAATATATTTCACATATAAGAAAAATTAATGAATTGATTGAAAAATTATGTTAATCACTGAACATATTTTACTTTTAAGGAAAATTAATGAATTGAAAAATCATGAATGTATAGGAACAAATTTGCATGAATAAAACACTTATTTTAAATTGATAAATTAATATATTTGTTCTCTTTTTTTGGCTCAATCTTTTACATTATTATTTAGACAGTATTAAAATTCTCTATTTAGTATAATGTTGATTTCGAAGAGAACATCTGCTTTATAGAATAGAAACAGTACTTCTACAGAAAAGTGCTGCTATGAAACTTTATCATTTAAAAAAAAAGTAAAGTCATATAAAAGTTTAGAATTGTAGCAAAAGCATGAGGTTATACTGGCTTGCTTTGACAAGCTGTGAAGAATAGGGCACAATTATAAGCTAAACTATACATTTCAGATAGACTGATATTGTGAATTCAGTTGTTATCTTGTACTTTGGTATAAAAATCTTTATTTTATAGATTTCTGGGCCTCTGAAAGGTCACATAGAATGTGGTTTCTTCTATAACTGAATAGAATTTATCCAAGCAATCTTAAATGGATAGTTCTTTTGACATCTTTAGAATATGTTTTGCTTGTCTTTAACAATAACTACATTATTACTTTCCTGCCCTGTTTCTGAGAACTTTAGTCATTAATCTCTCTCTCTCTTTTCCTCCCATATTTCCTCCCTCCTTTTGTCCATCTCCTCTCTCTTCTCCCCTCTTCTAACCCCTCTCTGAGAAAGCCATCCCTTGATAGATTTATAAATTGTATAGTTTTTACAGCTGTCCTATTGTGTACGTTTATCTTAGAAAATGTTCTGTGAATTTCTTTCTGGAAAATGTTAGAATAGGATCAATCATAACCATTGTGACAACTTCATGTTGAAAAATGAGGATAGAAAATGCTATGAATTAATTGCTAAACATTATCCGAATAACCTTAATCTACTGAAAAATGAGTTTAGTATTCATTCAGCCCAGCTTATTTTGGGAATATGCATTTTAAGCTGGTATAAGAATTTCGAGATACTTTATGAGTTTTTTTTTTTTTAATGATAAAATACAGTTTCTTTTCACTGGGTGTGGTGGCACATATCTTTCTTTCCAGCACTTTGGAGACAGAGGGATAAATATCTCTAAGTTGAAGTTCTTCATCTACAGAGAACATATTCAGTCTCAAATACACACACACACACACACACACACTTTTATGTAATTATGGTAATATATTGAATGTTCTATATTTCTAGGTTGAATTGTTTTATTTTTTAAGGATTGTATTAGTCATAGAATGATTTTGCTTTTGATCATATCCACTCAATCTACATCCAACTTTGTGTCCCCTTTTTAAAAAAATTTAAACCCATCAAGTCTATTTATGCTAATCAAATATTCTTGAATGTTGATGTCTGACCTTCCACTGGAAATAGTTAATCTACCATGGGCTATAATTTAAACAAAATGTACTTTTCCAGCTCTATGAGATCTGTCCAATAAGAATGAGTCTACTGGCGCCAGGCATGGTGGCACACGTCTTTAATCCCAGCACTTGGGAGGTAGAGGCAGGCGGATTTCTGAGTTCGAGGCTAGCCTGGTCTACAAAGTGAGTTCCAGGACAGCCAGGGCTATACAGAGAAACCCAGTCTTGAAAAACAAAACAAAACAAAACAAAACAAAACAAAACAAAACAAAACAAAACAAAACAAAACAAAGAATGATTCTGCCATATCCCTACCTGTTTGATTCCTCCATGTTTTGCCTATAACTTGAGGTTTCTTCAGCACTAAGTTTTCTTGCTTTCAGTAGGGTAACCAAGAGATTTGGCAATAGCCTGTCATGCTTATCTCCATTTCAAATCCTGCCACATCATTCAAATGACAGTTTCCTTTTCTGGGCACAATCCTTTTAGCTTCATGAAATCTCATACATTAAATCCTGTTCTTAATGCCTGCACCATTAGAACCCTTTTCAAAAGTTCCTCTTCCATACCAATGTGTTTAAATGTATTTTTTTCCCTTTCTGTCCTATTAGTTCTTGGAGTTTTTGATCCATTTGGAGTTGAGCTTTTTACATGGTGAGACATGAGAAATAAATTTCATTTTTCTACCTGTGACTATCCAGTTTGATCAGAACCATTTGGTAAAATGATCTATTTCTTTCAGTGTTTATTATTCTTTATGTCAAAAGTCATAAGGAAGTAACATTTGATTTCTTTGGAGATAAGGTTTAAATATCAATTTTAATCTCTTCTTTGTTTTTCTACAATCTTCAACAGCAACATAAGAATAATCCTGTAGCATGAATTTTTACCTTTTCATAAGGATATGGTTCTAACTTCATATTTTTAGAATTCATTTCAAATAAAAAAAATGACTGGCAGTTTTGTGTTTTGTGGATGTATAAAATAGTAGATAGGAACAAAATACCCATGGAAGGGGTTACAGAGAGAAAGTTTGGAGCTGAGACAAAAGAAAGGACTATCCAGAGCCTGCCCCACCAGGGGATCCATGCCATAAACAGCCACCAAATCCAGACCCTATTACATATGCCAGCAAGATTTTACTGACAGGACCCTGATATAACTGTCTCTTATGAGGCTATGCCAGTGCTTAGCAAATATAGAAGTGCAAGTTCACAGTTATCTATTGGATGGAACACAGGACCCCCAATGGAGAAGCTAGAGAAAGTACCAAAGGAGCTGAAGGGGTCTGAAACCCTATAGAAGGAACAACAATATGAACCAACCAGTACTCCCAGAGCTCATGTCTGTAGTTGCATATGTAGCAGAAGATGGCATAGTAGGCCATCATTGGGAGGAGAGGCCCTTGGTCTTGCGAAGATTATATGCCCCAGTACAGCGGAATGCAAGGGCCAGGAAGCAGGAGTGGGTGGGTTGGGGAGCAGGGGGCTGGGGGCAGGGAAGGTATAGGGACTTTCAGGATAGCATTTGAAATGAAAATGAATAAAATATCCAATAAAATTGTTTTTGAAAAAAATGAAGAAACGCACACTCTGAATTTGGAAATCACTTGTTTATATTTAAAAATATTATTTATCAAATTAATATGCATACAAGCATTTTGTTATCAGAAAGAAACTTGTAAAATAGTCAGCAACAGATCTTCATTTTGTGTTCAGATTCTATATGATGGTCTTTATGTCTTATGCCTTATTATATGACTTTTTAGCTTTGTTTTTCATGTTTGCAAACTTCATGATATAAACCACTACAGGAAAGGGGTCCAACGACAGGCAACTGAGTAAGTGGCAGCCTCCACTGCAAAACATCAGTCCATGCTCAGCATGTAAGTTTTATGGAAGAGTTAGGGATAGGATGAGTCATTTGGAGAGGTCAAGGACAGTACAAGACCTACAGAATCACCTCAGCTGAGCCATGGGGGCTTATGGAGACTAAGCCCCCAAGCAAAACACATGCAGGGGCTAATCCCCAGTCCCCTACATATTTCTAGCAGATGTGCAGCTTGCTCTTCATGTGAATCCCCTAAGTGGACCACCAAGTTGGATCTAAGTGGGAGAGGATGTATATATAGGTCTATTACAACTGGATGCTCCAGGATAGGGTGCTACCCAAGAAAGGCTTCCCTTTCTCTGAGGAGAAGGGGAGGAGGTAATGGGGGAATTAATTTACAAGGGTGAAACTGGGAGGAGAAGAGGGACTGGGATGTGTGATTGAGTTGTAAAGTGAATTATGATAATTGATAATAATAAATATAATAATAATAATAGTAATAATAATAATAATTAATAAAAGAAGTAACAAGTAAAAACAAAACAAAATAAACAAGCACCCCAACGCACTATGGTTTTATTCTCTGCTTTCCCCCATGATTTTTTCTTAACTCATATCAACTAGGCTTTACTAAATTTATTGATATCAAATATAATACTTAGAATTGGGACCATTTATCATAGATTTTAAAAATTGCACTTATACTCTTAATTTTGCTAGCATTAAAAGTATTACCTCATTACAAGATTATATTGTTTTGGGCTTGCAAGCTTGTGCAAAATGAAAATTTTGCTGGACTGGAATACTGGTGTAGATCTGTTATTCGAGTTGATTAGAAGGATGACAACTACAAAGGTGGCCTGTGTTATTGAGTGGATTACAAACCAACCTAAACAATATGGTGAGACCGTTTTTGTGACACTATTCCTGGGGCAGGGACATGAACAGAAATATACCAACACCAGATGGAGAGGCTAAAGTCAGGATACCACCAATGTCCATCGCAGATAATCAACGTTATTGGGGTTGTTTACAGAATATGGATGAGGGGCTACATATGGAGCAGAAGAGTCTCAGAGTGTCACCCAAAGTTTACCCAACATGACTAGTGACTCATAACCACAGGGGTTACTCCACAGCTAAGTACAGCTCGCTACACAGCTTGCTGGCAGCTCAGTAGGCTGGGTAGTGTTTCTTTCAGGAAGCTTAGATGATCTAAGTCTCTTCCAGGCAGTTTAGCTTGTCTGATCCTCTGTTAGGAAGCCCAGCTGGTCTAAGAATAAGCCACAGCAATCTATCCTGCTTATATAAGTTTGGGGATGATAGTGTCTGGCAAATCTGGTCAGTTTCTGTCATTTCATGAAGCCTTTGAATTGTTTACTTCCTGCACTCCCTACAGGAAGGAATGCTTAACCTCACTTTTGAAAATGCTTTTTTAAATGTATATTTCTTTTGTATTATTCTTCTTTTTTTTCATTCCATACATTATCTCCCCTCCTGGTCCACCCTCTAACTGTTTCATATTTCATACCTCCTTCCCCAGCCCCATCTACAAGAGGTTGTTCCCATCCCCACCATCTCACTAGGCCTCCCCACTCCTGGGGGCCTCAAGTCTCTTGAAAGTTAGGTGCATCTTCTCTGATTGAGTCTAGACCCAACAGTCCTCTGCTGTGTATGTGTCAGGGACCTCATATCATCTGCCTGGTTAGTAGTTCAGTGCCTGAAAGATTTCAGGGGTCCAGGTTAGTTGAGACTGCTGATTTTCCTATAGGGTCACTCTTCTCCTCAGCTACTTCCAACTTTTCCCTAATTCAACCACAAGGATCACCAGTTTCTGTCCATTGGTTGGGTATAAATATATACATCTGACTCTTCTAGCTGCTTGTTGGGCCTTCCTGAGGGCCGTCATGATTGGCCCCTGTTTGTAAGCACAGGGTAGCATCAATAAAAAGTGTCAGCCCTTAGCTTCCATCCAAGAGAGGAGGAAAGTGCTATAAAACAGCCCCCTTCATTAAAATATTTATCCTGTGGCAGCATACACAATGTAACATTTTACCTCATGTTCATGTGGGTCTGTTGTATTTGAAAGTACATCATATTTGCTCCTGGGAGTACTTAGTTAATCAGTCTGGTAGAAAGTCATCGTGAAACTATATAATTACATGGAATTTAACATACTACAAGCAAATAGATCAGGACAGCACATGTGTATGGATAAACCTGTTACCCATCAATTCATTCTCCTTAAGTATAAATCAGAAGCCAAGCCTTGTAAGGAAGTTCCATTTGAACTCAGTTTTGGACAGTTTACCTAAATTATGAATGAAATAAACAAGCCAGATCATCAGTCATGTAATGTGCAGTGGGTTTGTGGTAGGGCAAAGCAAATGGCTCCCATAGATAAACTCTATTCTGCTTTTAGAAGAGTGAGAGAGAAGAGACTGAGGTGCTGGACTCCGAACTACAACACTTTGTGGTTTCTGTATATAGTACTTCTCAGAAAGCAAACTATGAATTGAGGAAATATTGTCAGCAGAAGAAGTGACTGAGGAAATATAGCCCTTGCATCTTTTATCCTGTGATATCACATGTTTCATTCTGTGATGTCACATCCTTCATACTGTGATGTTGCTGAGTTACTTTGAAATACAAACATTTTGAAAATCTTGTCACCAACTTTTTGTGAGGATTTTCTGTACATACGTTTACTACATGAAGAGATAAAGTTTCCATGAAATAGTTAAATCAACAATTATTTGTCAGTCTCTTAGTTTTATGCTCAAAGGATTTTTGAGAGTAAAAATAGAAAGGTGTCAAACTGAATTAAAATTCACTTTGGTAGATAAACTCTAGAGGATGGTTCAGATGAAACTATAAATGTGTGATTAAGTAAAAATATTTGTTGGATATCCCTTCTGCTTTCATAGAGATAAATAATTTAGTTTACTCTCATCCACCGGGAAATGAAAAATTAATTACATGAAAAGCATTGTAGCAAACACATGACCTCTAGATCTGTTAAAGGAGATAATGAGAAATATCTAAACTTGATTGATTTTAAAAGTTATATAGGATATAGGTTTGCATTAATTTAGTAAAAAATATGTTTATTAATAAACCAGTGTGAAGAACATGAGAAATATGCATTAGAAATACAGAAGGCCTAATATGAAGAAGAATTGGAAAATGTGAGAAAATAACAGTTGTTACTTTTATACAAGTCCAAGTTCAATAGTATGAAACCTGAAATCTTGATTGAAAGTAACCTTCACAAAATATATAAACTCAGCATTTTGAATTATGAATTACATCAAGAGAAACAACTCACTGATAGTATTCTAGAAAAACTAACTTAAATGAATCTTCTAAAGCACAGGAATATGAAAGTTGAAAACATTGAAAATTAAGAAAATTGCAAATTTATATCAACTGAAATTTAATTCTTAATATATGTTTTGTGTCTGTGTTATCACCATGTTACCTGGCCATATGTGTGTATTTGCAGTGTATACACATGTTTCAAATGTTTGTGTTTAGATACATGCACCCATGGGCGTGCATGGAGTCAGAGGATCACATAGATGTTCTGCCATATCACGTTTTACCTTGTTCCTTTTGTCTGGTGTCTCTCACTGAACCTGGAGCTAGATTACAGCCAGCAAGCTCAAGTCATGTAACATGTACTGGGTTTGTGATGGAGTAACAGGCATCTTTAAAGGAAGCAAATAGCTCATGTATATAAACTCCATTGTGCTTTTGACAGAGTGAGAGATAAGTGACTGAAGTGCTGGACTCAACTACAAAACTTTGTGATTTGTCCATATAGCTCATCTCAGAAAGCAAACTATGAATTGAGGAAATATTGCACGGCACATACACAACACACTGTCATGTTTCAGCCATAAAAGATTGTGCATGTGTGTGTGTGTGTTCTTCCTCTGTTAAATAATCCTTTTACTTGTTTCATCAAATTTATTTTATATTTTCATTTTCAAATGATATTGAGTCAAACCAGCAATTGATGGTAATATATGTATAAAGACTTTATCAAAAGTGACTTAGAAATAGTCAAATGTTTATTTTTCTTTTTTTATCAAGTTAGTTACAGCTATTTATTCACTGATTTAGTGGATAATATTTTACTACTGTTCATTTCATTTAATGCTGTTATATTTTCTTACATTCTTTCATTTGTATGGGGCATTTCACAAGATATATGACACTTGTGTCAACTTGACACAAACTGGAGTTGTCACAGAAAAAGGAGCCTCCCTTGAGGAAATACCTCCATAAGATCCAGCTGTAAGACATTTTCTCAATTAGTTATCAGGGATGGGAGGGCCCATTGTGGGTGGTACCATCCCTAGACATATAGTCCTGAGTTCTATAAGAAAGCAAGCTGAGCAAGCCAAGGGAAGTAAGCCAGTAAGTAACATCCCTCCATGGCCTCTGCATCAGCTCCTGCCTCCTTACCTGACTTGAGATCCAGTCCTGACTTCCTTTGGTGATGAAAAGTAATGAGAAAGTGTAAGCTGAATTTACTCTCCCACTTGCTTCTTGGTCATGATGTTTGTGTAGGAATAGAAACCCTGACTAAGATACTTCCATAATAATAACAAAGTTATTATGTTATTAACACTATTGTCAATAGTGTTATTAATAAACTTCTACATATTTAAACATAAATTATAAGATTAATAAGATTTCTAACTTTTTAATTTATTCTTTAATCTTTTTTAACAGTCCAGACTTTATTTCGCTCCCGAACTACCCTTCTTCTGACTGTTCCATATCTCACACTTCCTCCCCTTATCTTCAAGAGGAAGTTCCCACCCCCATAAAGTTTGCTACCTCTTTAATGAGTTTTTTGCCCGCATGTATTTATTTGCATCATGTGAATTATTCTGCTGTTCATGGAAGCCAGAGAGGATGTCCCATTTCCTGGAATTGGAGATACAGATATTTGTGCGCCTCCACATGGGTGTTAAGAGCTGATTCTGGGTCTTCTTCAAGTACAGCCATTCCTTTCAAACACAGAGCAATCTCTCCAACTCTAATGCGTGCCAACTTTAAGTAATGCTAAGATTTTTTTTAGTAAAATGTCTATATTACTCTTATAGATTTTAAAAATAGTTGTATCTCAAACAAATAAAATAACAGTAGAATTTATAGAGTTGAATCATAAACATGTGTATTGGTCCTTTTAATAATATTACTTAGACATCTCAAAGAGTAATTATACTGGTAGTTTCTGTTAATTTTTAGATGTAAACATGCATGTCTTAAGACCAGAAAATTGACTCAAAAGGTAAAAGCTCTTGATGCACAAACTTAACATCTAGATTTAATACAAGGAATCCTCAATGGGGATATCCACACTTACACACAAACACACACACACACACACACACACACACACAAACACACACACACTATGCATATAGACTTGTACACAATGCCCTCACACAATAATAATTACTCAAACTTACAGAACTCTAAGATTAAAAGATAGAATCCTGTTTGAGGGCTATGTAATGATACAGCGTCCAATATAACAGACTTTTGTTGAACAAGATTTCATGCACAAGAAGGTCAAACTTGTGGCATCTGTATTTCCAAAAAAATGTAAACAAGAATGTACCCCTAAAAAAGAGATTTCCTGTGGAAGGAGGTTCAGATATTTATTATCCATCATGAAGGAAGTTGCTGCGGCCCTACTGAAAGCATGTTTATGTTTGAGATTGATCACTAATCCACGGGCTGTGTCAGAATGGATACTGATTACCTTCACATAGAAGTCTAGTTTTACACAATGGGAAAGGACAGGTGATAATGAAGGTTAGGGTCTGAATGCAGCCAGCTCCATAGGAGATACTGTACAACATGGTGAAAAGAAAGGAGAGGAGTAGAACTAGGAACACTTAGGCACTGAATTTATAGGACTTATGAATAATCATGGAGGTAATATGCAAGGGAAGAAGAAAGAAACAACAATTCTAACATATGCCTAACAACTTCAAGCTAGGAGTAACTTATGTATACATTTGTTAATATATATGTGTGTGTGTGTGTGTGTGTGTGTGTGTGTGTGTGTGTGTGTGTGTGTATTATAAGAATTAAATATGATTTATTTATAATCTGAAGTAGAGGATAAACAGTAAGATATCTAGTTTGTACATGGTAAGTTAGGTCTAGCCCTTGTCTTATATACTTGAATCTTATAACTTGGGAATAGTTTTGGCTTTACCTGCTGGTTGGAAAATCAGGTGTGTTTTGGTCTGCACAAGAAAAATCAGGACATTATAGAATGTTAAGAATTATGTTCTTAGAATAATGAAGTATGGGTCTGACTGTATTAAAGATGTGCTTGAGAGACAGTATAGTGATTGACCATGGGTGAGCAGAGTGTGGCCATATTGTGGTTGAAAGTAATGAAACAATAAATAATGCCATGCTTTTAATTATCATAGTGTGTGTGTGTGTGTGTGTGTGTGTGTGTGTGTGTGTGAGATGTTTCAGGGCATGAGCATATGAAACATGGCACATTTGTAGACATCAAAGGACAAGTTTGTGGAGTAAATTTTTTGCCTCAACCTTTATTTTGGATCCAGGCATCAAACATAGACTGTGAGATTTGTACTGTTGAGTGGCAAGTGATTTTGTCAGCTGAGGCTTCTCTCTGGACTCAATGTGCCTTTTCATTGAAGCAAAATTTAGGGAAGGATAATGAAGTCCTAATGATATGATATAGTGTTTAAACAGACTGGAGTGAAATTAGAGGTTTCTGAATTCTAACTTTAGAGGCTCTGGTTGTGTCTGGATGAGACAGAAGAACACAATAGCCATGATAGGCATAAAGAGCAATGTGGAAATTTACAGAACAATCATTCTATATTGTGGCTCATAGCACTTAAAAATATTCAGTTGCTCTCCTGTTACATCTTATATCCCAGTTACCTAAGAAATCTTTTGTGAACCTCCCTTCAACCATCCTTTCATTCATTTCTCTCTTCTGTGCTATCCAGAACTTTTTTTTTTCTTGTCTTGTTTCTGCTGACCTGCTGGGTGTTCCAACAGCTATGAAGGCAAATTCTTTTGCTTCAGGAAGAGATGGAAAGGCCTTAGTCCTACAGTTACAATGCTGCCTTCCCATGGGGCATAGAAAAGCAGTCTTTCAAGTCAAGAAAAAAGTGCCCTTGAATCAACATTGATATTCTGTTGTTGCTGTGAGGTTCAGAAAAATAGAAAACTAAACAAAAATCCAACAAAAAGTTGGAACTTTTTAACATCTGGAAAAAAGAAAATAGAGAAATAAAGAAAATTTGAAGCGGAAGAGCATTTGCTCTGTCCCTTCACTGATGTGAAGATATTGTATGCACTTGTGGTTAGGAAACTGAGCCACTGAATAAGAATTTCAATGTCTGATGATCTCATTTTCCTATCTAATAATACTGTGACACTATAGGACTCTGAATGACACTCTATTGGGTGCTATAAGGTTGATGCATATAAATTTCAGATTAGGTCTTATATGTAGTTCCCTTTCATCTTGCTCCCTGAAATACGATTATGAGATACCATATTGCTATGCATTCTATTGCATTCTATTGTAGAATTTGGTCCCCAAGAAAATGTGCCAGATTATGGCATTCTCTTCTTATAAATTATTATTCCATATATTTTACCTAAGGTTACATTTTCCCCAAACTCACATGTTGATGTCTTAATGCTAGTGTCGTAGAAAACACATCCAATGAATCTGTGATGTTGGACTTAAGTCCTCCAAGTTTTTGACTGATAATTTTGTTGTTTAAGCCATATAGTCGCTGCTATTTTGTTATGACAGCTGTTGAAAACTACTATGTCTTTCAGTTGATATGTTGCAACTTTCTCTGAATGCATTTTTTTTGAAGTGTGCAAGGTATCTCCGAGAAGTGTCTATCCAGAGCTGATGGTGGTTTGATGAGCTTTGCTTCCCAACCACTTGCCCTCATTCACTTGATGCTAAGCCAAAGCCATGTGCTTTCTGTTCTCTTTTACTTGTTACTGTTATGTATTTCACTTAGTTGAATTTTTCATTTTTTAGACACTTTTGAATACATTTGGTAAAATGAGAATGAGAATCTCAATAAATGAATAAGTGATGATTTAGTGACATCTGCTGTGCGCTTGAACTCTCATTGATCTTCTGGAATGAAATTTTCAAGTAAAGACTTATCACCGGGGATTTCTTTAGATTTTTATGAAATGTGCTTCCCTTTCCTTTGAAATATGTATTTCATAAGCAGCCGTTCCTTCCGTTAGTTTTGGTAGCTTCTTCTATGATCCCAGCTTTCCTGGGGTTATGATTTCAAAGCCAGCATGGACTACATAGCAAGACTCACCACCAATTAAAGTATGAAGGGACTTTCAGTTTATCATGAAGACACTGAGGGTATGATCAAGAGGATGTAATCTTGATTTCAGGTGTTGTGATTTAAATATCAGATCCACCTTTGAAAACTTTGTGATAATAAACTAATCAATTTAAATACTTAATCTCCTCATTTAAGGAACAATGATATTTGTATACCATTTTTTTAAAAAAATGTATTATTTTTATGTTATGTTTACCTTGTTTTTAGAAAATAGAAGTTACATCAGATTCACTAGAATTGATATTAAAGATGGCTGTGAGCTGACATGTGGGGGCTGTGATCCCAATCTAGGTTTCTGGAAAAACAACTAGTGCTCTTAACTGCTCAGTCAGAAATTCATAGTTCTTCATGAAGATTGAATAAGCCTTGTAAGAAGATCATGCCTAATCATGGTAGAATCTTCTATACATCAGGGCTATTATAGTTTTCTTGAATCCTGTTGCCTAGTTTCTGATTTAAAAGGAAAAAAAGTTTTAGGATTGACACTGAAACTGTTGGAAGATTATTTATTTTTACACTTTTGACTTTGTGTTTCTCTTTCAGGGCAGGCTTTCTGACCCTACACACTAACATTTTTGGTTATGTAATCATTTCCCTTGAAAATAGTAATATCCATAAGTTGTAGCAACAGATTCCATCCCTCCTTAAATCATACCAACCCAATGAAGCTCATGATAAAGCCACGTGTACTTTGGAATCAAAACCTTGCCTTCAGTTGAGATTTTTTAAAAATTTTTTGACTTAAAAGGACTACTTGCGGGCTGGAGAGATGGCTCAGCGGTTAAGAGCACCCACTGTTCTTCTGAAGGTCCTGAGTTCAAATCCCAGCAACCACATGGCGGTTCACAACCATCTGTAATGTGATCTGATGCCCTCTTCTGGTGTGTCTGAAGACAGCTACAATGTACTTACATATAATAAATAAATGAATGAATAAATCTTTAAAAAAGAAAAAAAAAAGAACTACTTGCCAGGGAAAATATTACATAGGTACTTTATAAGTAAATTGGAGCTGATCCTTGATCTATTTTAAGGATACATATTAGGATTTTGCCATAGGGTTAAAATATGATTTAGAAAGATAAGCAAAGAAGTAGTTTTGTACTGGCTAGTTTTGTGTCAACTTGACACAGCTGGAGTTATCACAGAGAAAGGAGTTTCAGTTGAGGAAATGCCTCCATGATATCCAACTGTAAGGCATTTTCTCAATTAGTGATCAAGGGGGAAAGGCCCCTTGTGGGTGGACCATCTCTGGGCTGGTAGTCTTGGGTTCTATAAAAGAGCAGGCTGAGCAATCCAGGGAAGCAAGCCAGTAAAGAACATCCTCCATGGCTTCTGCATCAGCTCCTGCTCTCTGACCTGCTTGAGTTCCAGTCCTGACTTCCTTTGGTGATGAACAGCTGTATGAAAGTGTAAGCTGAATAAACCCTTTCCTCCCCAACTGCTTCTTGGTCATGATGTTTTGTCTAGGAATAGAAACACTGACTAAGACAGTTTGTAATTTATTTCATTGCAGCACAAGGACAAAATAGATTGACATGTCTAATTTTATGAAACATTAATGCACAAAATAGAGAATAGAGTTGACATAAAATTTATGTAAACATCTTTTGCATGATACAAGTTATACATCATCTTATCAAAGCTGACTCAAATGTGATCAGCAACAGAATACTTTTTACTGTTTCTCAAATGATGTGAAAGTTTGTCTTAAGTACCACTGGAGGTAGGAGAGAGTAATTCAAATATTCTTCAAAGGGTGCCACAGTGTTTAAGGTTGGGGACTTAGATAGAATACATCTTATGAAATTATTATAAGTGTTATATTGACAGAAAATTAAGAAAATGGCAGCAATGATAGTATATATGTGTATATCATCATTCTAAATTAGAATATTAGTGTGAACTCATTATGGTCAAAGGAATTTGTGCAGAGTTAAAACATCAATATAGACAGAAAACCTCATGGTATAATTGTATACATTACAACTTGTCTATGGCGCTTTTTGTGCTCAGTCAAAGAGGTTAGTAATTTTCAGAAACTGTTAGGTATTGTGTCTAACTGTTGTTGATGGGAAATTGCAGTGCTTTGTCACTGATATACAATTATGTTGTTTTGGGTTGAAAACTGCATCTTTGGACTGGTGGACTTTGTTGTAATAAGTTCATTTAGATAGTGTACACATTTAGAAACCTTTACTGGCAAGGTGACAAGAGGAGGAGCATTGGTGGCCTTTCATTGATTTTTCATTCTCTAAGAAGTCATTCTTCTTGCTTGCTCCAGTTTTTGTCATTGTGGACATTTTCTTTGCTAATATAGATAACCACTTTACTCTTTGACAATACTGGCCATAGCTTATCAAGATGAGCATGTATTTCTATGTAATCAAATGCCTATTATATTCCTTGGTTAATGTTTGAGTTTATGTTATTTTAAACATACTATTTGAAATCCTCTCCTCCATAATAGCAGTGAAATTTTGCAATATTATTGTCACACATGATTTTCCACAGCTGTATAACATTAGTAACATATGGATATAAATATTCACATCACTGTTTCAGTGGTAGAAAAAAGTGCATGTATAGGTGAGTGTGAGCTGGTAGTGGAACAGAGAGTGATGTGTTACCTGACTCTTCTCACTCTTGATCCTGAGCTCTAAATTTGCATCACAGTTACTGTTAAAGGCACAATTTCTTCATTTTTATCATGGAGAAAATGAAAATCTTGAAGATCTGAATGGCGGGATCTTCAATAGAGATAAAATGACTAATAATGAGTAAATATTGACCTACTGTTTCTGCTGTTATTTTGTGTTTACCTGCTTTATAGAAGTTTTGAGGATATTTTAAGTTGATATTAAAAATAGCAGCTAACAGCATAAGGAAATAATATTAAAGTATAAGTTCATACTCTAGTAAAGTAACAGGAAGGCTAAATAGTTGTACTTTTGTGTTAATCAACATGTATATATATTTTGATGGATGGGTGGATATGTTTTAATACATTGTTAGAGCAACAAAAATATTTAGAGAGTGAAGAGAGGAATGGCTCAGCAATTACATGCTCACACTTCTTTGGCCATGGTCCCACCTTCCGTTGTTCTTAAGATCCACATTGTATGGCTCAGAACTACTTGCAACTCCAGAAAAATACAAGTAATTAAAATGAATATTATGATACTTTTTAAAAGCAAACAGGAATTGTGATGATTTCATATTTACCATGTTTGTCTTTTTGTATTGTGTTCAGTTACTGCTTCCTTTAGAATTACAGCATCCGTCTGTAGTATCATCCTACAAAGTATATAACCACATTTCTGAGAATAATATAAAAGTCAAACTTTTTGTTTTTCAGAAGGCAAAGCTGAGTATTTAATATTTTATCTCACAGCTATAGTTCTTGACGTTGGCTTCTGGACCATATTGAGATACACTGTAGACTCCAAAGGTAGATTTCTTCTCAGCTACTTTGAGAGGATTTTGTCCTCTGGGGACTTGAGAGCAAAGGTGAGTTAGAAGCAATTCAGTTCTCAGTAACAGTATCTGCCCTATCACCTGCAGTATCAGTGGTTGTCTTCATGGAAATCAGAAGATAATGCCAAGGAGACTTCAAAAGTGCCAAATGATCTTTTCCATGGAGTATAACTTATTAGATTGCACTTGAATTCAAATCTCATTTACTTCAAGATGTAGGAGTTACTTTGCAGATCAAGTTGCTTACTCTGATAAGAAAGGGCTTAGTGAATAAAATGTAAAGTTACCTCAGCTCTTTCTTGAAGTTTAAGTCTTAACAATTAATTATTAATCAGAATTCAAGTCAAGTTAAAGGATCTGTTCATTTAGCTTTTTTTCTTCTCTATAGAGTATTTTTGCTCAGGTACAACTATTCTTGTGTGGAGAATTGCTATAAAATGTATAGCATCATTTTTTTTTTTTTTGCATAGTCATATAATGTATTTCATTCTGCATATGCTTTGAGGCCAAACTTTTGTTTTGGAGATACAACACAGAATATACATACTTTCATGACAAATGAAAGTATGATACCACTAAAGTCCAATATGGTGAACCAATGAATTTTATTGGAGTTACTTATAGGAATTTGGTTGAAGGTGTTACTTACAGGAGCTGAATTGATTCAGACTTCTGTATCATCAAAGCTCACCCCAGCATGACAGCCCTCAGAGGTGAAATGGAAGCTGGAGTGCAGTACACAGCCTGAAGACAGCTCTGCAAGTTGGAGACTGTCCTTCTCAGGTGCTTCAGTTATTTTAAGTGCCTTGCAGGCAGCTCTGCTGATTTCTGCTGCCTCTTCCAGGAATCTGATCAGGTTTCAGAGTGTTCTTTGTAGCTCTCATTGCTTACCCTGACAAGGAGGCACCTGGTGAACATTTTCCACTTCTGGAACTTCCTGAAGCTGTTTTGAGTTGTTTATCTTGTGGATAAAGAGCTTCACTGCAGTATATAATGTTTCAATCTCCAAGAAACTGTTACACAACAGCATATCAGCTGTGTCCTTTATTAAGTAAAGATCTGAGTCTCTATCAGAACATTTTAATCAGTGCATTTCTTATTCTAATTCTGAAATTTCCAATCTCTATTTATGAATGGTTTTAAAAATAAAATAGTGCATATTAATCACTTATATTTGTTTGTAAATTCAAAAATAACTTGTGAGAGAACATAGCTTGAGATATTTCATCTGGAGCCTAGGATTGTGCTAACACTTCTGCCTATACATGGTTTCATCTCAAATTTAGACCAACTACTAGAAAATCTTTGCCTTTATCTCTTAATTAAAGTCTAAATTTCTGAGGCTCTAGACTTTAATCTCTTTGCAGGAAGTTCCTTGTGTGTTGTACTGGTGGTTAATATTATCCTCACTTGGCATTTTTAATGTCTCACACTATGAAACTAGGAAATATTTGGAAAAGAAAAACTATGTAATAAATACTTTATTGAACTCAGAGACCTAAGTTCCCAGGTCACTTCCCATATTTTATGTCTGCCATACTCTGTTTTAATACATGAAAGTGTTTCTATGACCATGTACATGCACCTTACTTCTCAAAGCATTACATAAAGAATAGCTTGTCTTCATATCTATATATTTCATACTGCCTTTCATTCTAAAAATGAATATTTTGCTCAAATTTCTTCCCAAGGGGAGACAAAAGGAACATATACCCCTTCTCTTAATGTCTACAATTCCATCAGAGTTCACTCTTGTATTCCTTTTTACAGCTGAATGTGTGATACTTTTCCTAATATCATGCCTCTGAAAAGCCTTTACCCAACAGATATAAGGTCTTCTTAGTAGCCACATAAGTGGAGCATCCTTCTTCTATTCTTCCCTGGCCTATATACTCTAGGTCCTCTATGAGGCCACGTGTAATGAAGGCAGACTCTATCCTATAGTGTGGAGTAGCTCTCACATGAGGGTCTTGTGACCTTCTGTGACCTTCCATGATGTGTATGTGTGTGTGTGTGTGGGGGGGGGTTGTGTGTGTGTGTGGGGGTTGTGTGTGTGTGTGTGTGTATGCATGTGTGTTTGTGTGTGTATGCATGTGTGTGTGTGTGTGTGTGTGTGTGTGTGTTGAGTGGTGTGTGTACAGACTCTGAATGAGAATTACCGGAAGGAAGCTATGTCTTTACAAAGACTGTGTTGATGTGGAGAAGTTGGGGTGTTGCTTGTTCAGAGGCTAATTTTCTTACTGTGAGCTAGCTTTAACCTTTTCAATTGTCATGCCTTGCCCATCTCTGTCTGAAACTAACTTCAAGTGACTAGTAGATAAAAGGCTTTTAAATATATTATCTTCGGAAAACACTGGGTCCCAAAGACTCCAAAGAGTGTTATCAGTGGTCTTCAGTGGTCTAGGTTAGTTGACTCTCTTGGTCTTCCTGTGGAATTCCTATCACCTCTGGGTCCTTCTATTCTTTCCCCAACTCTTCTGTAAGACTTCCCAAGCACTGTCCAATACTTGGCTGTAGCCTGGGCACCTGTCTCAGTCAGCTCCTGTGTGGAACCTGTCAGAGGACACTTATGCTATGCTCCTATCTGCAAACAGAACAGAGTATCATTAGCTGTTTCAGGTTATTAAAGCTTGCCCTTGGAATGGTTGTCAAGTTGGATCAGTAATTGTTTGGCCATTCCCTCAATTTCTGGTCTATCTCTGTCCCTGAATTTCTTTTAGACAGGACACATTATATGTAAAGATTGTGTTGGTAAATCCATGACCTATTCCTACACCAGGGATTCTGCCTGGTCAGAGGAGGTGGCCACTTTGGGTTGATATTTTCACTGCTAGGAGTCTCAGCGAAAGTCATCCCCATAGACTTCTGGGGCTTCCCCCATTACAGGTATCTGGCTCATCATAGAGAT
The DNA here is from genome assembly GCA_902729485.2 of Mus minutoides. NCBI lineage: Eukaryota > Metazoa > Chordata > Mammalia > Rodentia > Muridae > Mus > Mus minutoides. Next base: position 81,156 of record LR751396.1, on the reverse strand, counting down.
GATCTCCAACACACCCCGCCCTCCAGTCACCAATTTTCATTATTCTTCTGTCCCTCTGACTCTCTCTCCTGTCTCTTCCCACACTTGAAGCCTGAATTCCCCTTACCCCATTATTCTCTCTATCCCCTCACTAACCCAATCCCTTCCCTCCATCTACCTCCTATGACTATTTTATTACCCCTTCTAAATGAGATTCAAGCATCTTTGCTTGAACTTCCCTTCTTCTTTAGCTTCTGTGGTTCTCTGGAATGTATCATGGGTACCTTGTATTTTTGGCCAATGTCCACTTGAAAGTGAGTACAAGCCATATACTTTTGGGTCTGAGTTACCTCATGTAGGATGATATTTTGTAGCTCCATCCATTTGTCTTCAAAATTCATGATGTCCATATTTTTAATAGCTGAGTAGTATTTCATTGCATAAATGATCCATATTTTCTTTATCTATTCTTCAGTTGAGGGGCATCTGGGTTGTTTCCAGTTTCTGGCTCTTACAAATAAGGCTGCTGTGAACATAGTAGAGCATGGGTCCTTGAGGTACGGTGAAGCATCTTTTTACTATAAGCCTGGGAGTATATACCTATACCTGTGAGGAGAAGACTCTGGATTACACTGGCAGACTAAAGTGTATATATGAGACCTCAAAGCCCTGCCTCCACAGTAACACACTTATTCTAACAAGTCTTCACCTTCTCCAACAAGGCCACACTGTGATAGTTTTTATATTCTTGAACCAGAGAGTGGCACCATTTGGAGGTGTGGCCTTGTTGGAGTAGGTGTGTCATTGTGGGTGTGGGCATAAGATCCTCACCCTAGTTGCCTGGAAGTCAGTCTTCCACTAGCAGCCTTTGGATGAAGACATAGAATTCTTAGCTCCTCCTGCACTATGCCCTCCTGGATGTTGCCATGCTCCCACTTTGATGGTACTGGCCTGAACCTCAGAAACTGTAAGCCAGCCCCAATTAAATGTTGTTTTTATAAGACTTGCCTTGGTCATGATGTCTGTTCACAGCAGTAAAACCATAACTAAACCCCAACTGGTGGTGTCACTTCCCATGGGCCAAGCATGTTCAAACTACCACAGTTAGCTATTTTTACTATGTTATTCAACCAATCCATGAGCAAGGGAGATCTCTCCATTTTCTGATACCTTCTTCAATTTCTTTCTTTAGAGACTTGAAGTTCTTGTAATAAAGGTCTTTCACTTGCTTGGTTAGAGTAACACCAAGTTATTTTATGTTATTTGTGATTATTGTAAAAGGTGTTATTTCCCTGGTTTCCTTCTCAGTCCATTTATCATTTGTGTAAAGGAGGGCTACTAAGTTTTTAGAATTCATTTCTGTTCAGCCATATTGAGGAAGGTGTTTATCAGCTGTAGGAGTTGTTTGGTAGAGTTTTTGGGGTCACTTATGTATATTATCATATTATCTGCAAATATCAATACTTTGACTTTTTCTTTTCCAAGCTGTATCCCCTTGCTCTCCTTTAATTGTCCTGTTGCAATAGCTAGAACTTCAAGTACTATGTTTAGGAGATAAGGAGAAGTTGGGCAGCCTTGCCTTGTCCCTGTTTTTAGTAGAATTGATTTTAGTTTCTCTCTATTTAATTCGGTGTTGGCTATTGACTTGCTGTACTGTCCATTTATTGTGTTTAGTTATAAGTCTTGTATCCTTTATCTTCCATGATTTTTAAAATGAATGGTAGCTGGATATTTTCAAAGGCTTTTTCAGTTTCTAATAAGATGATGGTGATGATGATGATGATGGTGTGTGTGTGTGTGTGTGTGTGTGTGTGTGTATGTGTGCGCGCTCCAGTTTTCTTTCAATTTGCTAACATGGTAGATTACATTGATGGATTTTTATATATTGAAATACTGCTATATCCCTGGAATGAAGCCTACTTGATCATGCTGGGAATGTTTTTGATATATTCTAGTCTTTGGTTTTGGAATATTTTATTGAGTATTTTTCATTAAAGTTCATAAAGGAAATTGGTCTGAAATTCTATTTATTTGCTGTCATTGTGTGGTGTAGGTACTGGGGTGTCTTTGACCTTATAAAATGAGTTTAGCAGTGTCCCTTCTGTTTTTATTTCGTGGAATAGTATAAGGAGTATTGTTACTAGCTTTTCTTTGAAAGTCTGGTAGAATGCTGCACTAAAATAATGTGGCATTTTTGGCTCTGAAGCTTTTGGTGACTGCTTATGTTTCCTTGGGGGTTATAGTACTATTTAAATAGTTTGCTTGATTTCAATTTAACTTTGGTAAGTGATACCTATGGAGAAAATCAACCATTTTGTTTAGAGTTTAAAATTCTGTGGAGTACATGCTTTTGAAGTAAGATGTAGTGATTTTTTTCTTTGATTTTTCTCACTCTCTGTTTTAATATATGTCTTTTCTTTTTTAATTTTATTAATTTGCATGCTGACTCATTGTCTGTTAGATAGTTTGGGTAAGGGTTTGTCTGTCTTGTCTGTTTGTTGACTTTCTCAAAGAACCAACTCTTGGTCTTTGATTCCTTAGATTTTTCTCTTTGTTTGTAATGATTGATTTCAGCCCTGAGTTTGATTATTACTTGCTGTCTACTCCCTTTGGTTGTTTGCATATTTTCCTAGAGTTTTCAGTTGATCTTTTAAATCATTATTATGGGAACTCTCTAATTTCATGAAGACACTTAGCCTTGTGAACTCTCCTCTTAGCACTGTTTTTATTGTGTCCTATATTTTTGAGTATGTTGTCCCTTTTTTTTCATTGAATTTTAGAAAAGTTTTTATTTCTTTCTATTACTTCTGCATTGGCTGGTTTTGTGTGTCAACTTGAAACAAGCTGGAATTATCACAGAGAAAGAAGCCTCCCTTGAGGAAATGCCTCCATGAAATTCAGCAGTAAGGCATTTTCTCAATTAGTGATCAAAGGGAGAGGGCCTAACCCATTTCAGGTGGGCTGGTAGTCCTGGGTTCTATAGGAAAGCAAGCTGAGCAAGTCAGGGGGAGCAAACCAGTAAGTAAATTCTTCCATGGCCTCTGTACCAGCTCCTGCTTCCTGACCTGCTTGAGTTCCAGACCCGACTTTCTTGGGTGATGAACAGCAATGTGGAATTGTAAGCTGAGTAAACCCTTTCTTCCCGAACTTACTTCTTGTCTATGATATTTTATGCAGGAACAGAAACTCTGACTAAGACAAATTGGTACCAGCATAGTGGGGTATTCCTGTAACAATCTGACCATGTTATGGGGAAGACTGTGGAAAGGCTTTGGAACTTTGAGCTACAAGAACCATTGGGTGTTAAGATCTCTGTGGTATGTTCTGTGGCAGCTTGGAATGTAATGTTGAGAACAGTGCAGAAGATGGAGGTCTAGGTTATGAAATATTGGAGGGATGCTTAAAGCCTCTTATCAGGGCTGTTGCTGTTTTGATTGTAAAGATTCTATGGTTTTGGTTAGCTGGGGCTGAAGAGTCAGCTGTGATTAGCCAAGATACCAGGACTACTAAAACTAAACATTTATGTTACTGGGACAATTGATACTGGTTAGCTGCAGCTAAGAAATTTGCAGTGATTAAGAAGAGATCAGTATCAGGTGAAATATCCTGGGAAGGGTTTACTGAGAACTCATATAAGCTGTGTTCCAAGGATAGCCAAGTGTACCTCATGCTGCAGCTCTACTTAGTAAGGTGTAAGAGTCACCCAGGTGGTACTGGTTTTGAAAGCATGAAGGTGTCATGAAGAGCAGCTAAGGCTTGGCACTGTGAGGGGCCATGGACAACCATTGGTGAAGGTGCGGCCTCTGTTGTAGTTGACCGCCCAGGACAGACAGGGTCATGCAAAGGATTTGAGGCTTGGCACAATGAAGAGAGCCTATGAATGGCTGTTAGTAAAGCTGAGTTGCAGCAGAAAACTCCAGTATATTGGAGATTCCAGTACCATGGGATGATCACCAAGAATAGCAGCAGCAGTGGAGTGAATCAACCTGAGCCTAGAGTGCTACAGAAGGCAGAGCTAGAGAAATGATGGCAGGCCTTTGGAGGAACCCAGAAGATTGTGAGTGGATCACCAACATTGGGAGGTTAGAGTTTGATTTTGCTTTTGATTGTGACTGTGCCCTGATATTTTTCCCTTTTGAAGAAAGCATTTTAGTGGAGCCAACAGTTAAGAGATTGAATTGTAAAAAGTCTTTGAATTTTAAGGGGACTTTCAGAATAGCCTTTGAAATGTAAATTAAGAAAATATCTAATAAAAAAATGGAAAAAAAAAGAGATTGGATATTTTAAGGGGGTGGAAATTTTAGGAATTTGTAAAGTCTGTGGGATTTTTAAAGTCATTTAAATTTGGGGGATGAATAAGAAATTAAGGGTTGAGGCTTAATAGTGATATGTTTATGTATCAAGTTGGCAAAGTATCAATTGTACTTGTTTTTTGTGTGTGTCAACTAAACACAAGCTGGTGTTATCTTAGAGAAAGGAGCTTCAGTTGGGGAAATGCCTCCATGAGATCCAGCTATAAGGCATTTTCTCAATTACTGATCAATTGGAAAGGGCCTAGCCCATTGTGGGTGCTATCATCCCTGGACTGGTAGTACTGGGTTCTATAAGAAAGCAAACTGAGCAAGCCAGGGGAAGCAAGCCATTAAGTAGCATCCTTCCATGGCCTCTGCATCAGCTCCTGTTTCCTGACCTGCTTGAATTCTGGTCCTGACTTCCTTTTGTGAACAGCAAGGTGGAACTGTAAGCTTAGTCAACCCTTTTCTCCCCAACTTGCTTCTTGGTCATCATGATTTGTGCAAGAATAGATATCTTGACTAAGACACCTTCTTTGGCACAGTGGTCATTGACTTGTTCAGTTTTCATGAGTTTGCAATGTTTCTCATTTGTTGTTGTTGATGTTGTTGAAGTCCTGTTTTAATCCCTAGTGATCTGTTAATATGCAGGAGTTATTTCATTCTTCTTATATCTGTTGAGTCTTGCTTTGTGACCAAGTACATGCTCAATTATGGAGAAAGTTCCATGAGTTGCTGGTAATTAAGTGTGTTTTTGTATGTGTGTTTGGGTGAAGTATTCTGTAGATATCTGTTAGGATCATTTGATTCATAATCCCTGTTACTTCCTGTCTATTTTCTGTTTAGACGACCTGTCCATTTGGTGAGAGTGGGGTGCTGCAGTCTCCCATTATTAATGTGTGGGGATCAATGTCTGATTTAAGCTTTAGGAAGCATTCTTTTACAAATGTAGGTGCCCTTGCATTTGAGGCATTCAAAATTGACATGCTATTTTTATAAATTTTTCCTTTGATGAGTATGAAGTGTCCTTTCCCATCTCTTTTGTTTACTTTTTGTGGAAAGTCTATTTGTTAGATATTAAATTGTCTACTCCAACTTGTTTCTTAGGTCTGTTTGCTTGGAAAATATTTTTCCAGTCCTTTTCTCCTTAGGTAGTGTCTATCTTTGTTTCTGAGGTTTGTTTCATGTATGCAGCAGAATGATTGAGGCTGTTTTAACATCCATCCTGTTAGCCTGTGTTTTTTTGTTTTTTTTTTTTTTTAAGATTTATTTTATTTATTATATGTAAGTACACTGTAGCTGTCTTCAGACACTCCAGAAGAGGGAGCCAGATCTTGTTACGGATGGTTGTGAGCCACCATGTGGTTGCTGGGATTTGAACTTATCACCTTTGGAAGAGCAGTCGGGTGCTCTTACCAGCTGAGCCATCTCACCAGCCCTAGCCTGTGTTTTTTATTGGTGAATCGATTGCATTAATTTTGAGAGACATTAAAGACCAATGACTGTTAGTTTTTAATATTTTGCTGTTGGTGGTCTTAGTGTGTATGTGTGTTTTTCTTCTTTTGGATGTGCTACAAAATTAATAATTTCTTGTGTATTTATAGGCAAAGCTACTTTCCTTGTGTTGAAGTTTTCCTCCTAGTATCCACTGTAATATTAGAATCCTGAAAAGATAGTTTTTAAATTTGATTTTGTCGTGGAATATCTTTGTTTCTCAGTCTAAATTGATTGAAAGATTTTCTGGGTTTAGTAGTCTGTGATAATTTCTGTGGTCTCTTAGAGAATGCTAGATATTTTTCCAGTACCTCCTGGCTTTTAGAGTCTCTGATGAGATATAATGTGTAATTCTGATAGGTCTGCACTTATGTGTTACTTGGTCTTTTTCATTGGTGCTTTTAATATTCTTTCTTTATTCTGTACATTTAATGTTTTGATTATTATGTGGTGGGAGGATTATATTTTCTGGTCCAATATGTTTGGTGTTTGTAAGTTGCTTTTACATTTATTGCCGACTATTTCTTTAAGTAAGGAGAATATTCTTCTATAATTTTGTGGAAAATATTTTCATAGCCTTGAATCTGTTAAGCTTCTTCTTCTATTCCTATTAATCTTAGGTTTGGGTTTTTTATAGCAACCCACATTTCCTGGATGTTTGGTTTTTAGAAACTTATTAAGAATGCAATCTTTGTTGATCAATGTATTATTTCTTCTGTCATATTTTCTATGTGTGAGATTCTCTCTTACATCTCTTGTATTCAGTTGCTGATGCTTGTCTCTGCAGTTCCTGTTCTCTGTCCTAGGTTTTTCCATCTCCAGGATTGCCTCTGTTTTTTGTTTGTTTTTGTTTTCTGTTTCTTTTCTTGTTTTTTATTGCTTCTATTTACATTTCTATTTACATTTTTATGTCCAGAGCAGTTTTCATTTCCTTCACCTATTTGACTATATTTTTCTGTGTTTCTATATATTTATTCATTTCTTTTCTTTTTAAACTTCTAGCTATTTGATTGCATTTTCTTGTATTTATTTAAGGGATTTATTTATTTTTTAAAAGCCTCTATCATTTTCAGAAAACTAGATTTAAGGTCATTGTTTTACTCTTCAGGTGGGTTAGGATATCAGGGGTTTGGTGTCATAGGAGAGCAAGGTTCTGATAGTGCCATTTTACCCTGGCTTATGCTGAGTCTGTCCTTGTGCTGGTTTTTAGCCATCTGGTTGTCTCTGGTATTGGCTGTCCTGGTATTCCATGGTGTAACCAATAATCTGGTACTATAGATAGAGCTGGTGTGGGTATCTCAACTGATGATCTCCAGGCCTGTGGAGTGGGAGTGGGGTACAGATCTGGGATTCTGTCAATTTCAAATAATTCCTTTTTGCTAACATGCTGTGTGGTCGCATCCTAAGCTTCAGTTATTATTCTTTTGGAGAACAAATACATAAGAATGATAAAAGGATTGTAAACACAACCATTATGTGACTGCTAATTGAAATCTCAATCTACTAATTTAGAAATGCGTGAAATATTTTTCATTTTACTTCAGTATATATTAAATTAAAATGCATATTTTATTCACTAAAATTAAAGTGTACAAACACACACACACACACACACACATATATATATATATATATATTCCTTCAAAAGTTATAGTTCTATATGTAAATATTCCCAAGTTTGTATCCTTTAATATGACTTTCTGCAGGCACACAGTGTGTGAGTGACTTCTTTTTTTCATAATATCCTTTGAGGAATGCATGCTGGTAGCTAACAAAGCAATGTTTGACTAATAGGGAAATCAAGTTGACAATAAAAGTATTGATAGTTTTTTCTTCATAGGAAGCTTTATGAAATCTATACTCATAAAATATCTAAGATATTGCAAATTGTGAACTCACATAAGCAACCTTTAAATTTCTGCATGAATAGTGTACTGCAAGACCAGTGTCTAATTTTATTGTTGAGACTTGACACAACTTTCATTAAAAATAAAGGTTATTTTGTTAAACTCTTTGCATAAATGTGAAACTTACAATCCTTAAGCAAAATTAAGTGGAGTTTTGATCAAAATTCTCAGTGTTCTTGTTCATTAAATCTTACATAATAATTGTTTAATGATTTCCATCATCCACTAGAATTTTTGTCATTATTTGTTTTATTGTCATGCTTTAGGAAAGAACCATCACTTTGAAATAGCAGTGGTGTTTATGAGAAGGCCGTGCTATGTCTGTTATTGGTTTATTTACCTTAGAGATTTTTCATCTTATGCTGTGTTTTCTAAAGTGTGATAACTGTCTTTTCTTATAATTGAGCTGGTGTTGCTGATAGAATTGTCCCTAAATTTCAATATATTGCAATGGGGGTTTAAAAAAATAATTGTTATTGATCCATTCGCTATCTACTATTTATTGTGATACCCTAAATTCAGAATTTCAGTGTATCCCTTCGACTCTCACACATATGCTGTTTGTGAGACAAAGTCTCTCATCATGTTTAAGACAATCAGATAGACAACATAATTTGGTCTTATACAAAAGAACTAGAGTAATTAACTGCAGGGAATATTTTAGAATTATATGAAATAGGAGAGGGAACCCTTTTGGATAAGTGCAGAGCCAGTTCATATAAGAATATCACCAGGGCAGGAGAGATGGCTTGGTGCTTAAGAGCACTGGCTGCTCTGCCAGAGGATCCAGATTCAATTCTCAGAATCCACATGGTAGCTCACAATTGTCTAAAACTCCAGGTCCAGGGGATCTGACAATTTCACACAGGCATATATGCAGGCAAAATACCAATGCACATAAAATAAAGCAAAATAAAAGTTTAAAATGGTGCTGGAGAAGGAGCATCATGTTCTACATCTTTAACTGCAGGGTGTAGGAGGAGACTGTGTCTCTCTGGCCATACTTGGGCATATATATAAGACCTCAGAGACCTACTTCACAGTAACCAACTTCCTCCTACATAGCCACACCAACTCTGTCAAGGCCTTACCTCCTAAGAATGCCACTCTATGATTCAAGCATTCAAACACATGAATCTATAGGAGCCATAACTATTCAAACCTTTTTGAACAACTATTATTAGTATAATAATAAAATATAAAATGACTCCTAATGACATTCTGCTGTACTAATAGATCACCATCTTGTTCATCTACCATCAGAAAAACTCTCTGCCTCAGTACATGGGAATAGTACATAGACTCAACCCTGGATAATGTTTAGAGAGTGAGAGACCTTTGAACACTCAGTCCTAAATGAGATGTTTCCATAAAATCCCTCCCTTCAGGACTCAGGAAACCTCATGGAAGAGGAGATAGAACAAGGCCTTCTAAACACAACCTTACCAATGAACATATGAACTCACAGAGACTGTGACAGCTTGATAAGGGTCTGTATAGGTGTGGGCCATTATAGAACACCAGTGTTGAGAGGAGAAGTAGATACAACACCGATCCTTAAGCCAGAAGGTATCTCTCAATGATAACCACTTGCCTATGAAAAACGGTTAGCAGTAGAAGGCCAACACAGTATGACCCCAGTAACATTTTTATTTGTATTATAATGCTTTGTTAGGGCTTTCTTTTTTTCCCTTACAATCATTGTGAGTACATATTATGGCTTCCACTTTTGCATTTTTATGGGATTCCTGTATGCAAATGTATTTTTCTGTGTCAGTATATGTTTCTTTTGCTTTTTCTTCTTTCTCTCTTTTATTTGTCCTAGTGTGTTTCTTTTCTTTTTTTTAATTATTCTGTAGATGATTGTTTGCTAACAGAGACATGGATGGAGTAGACACACACAGAAACACACACACACACATACACACACACACGCACACACACACACACACACACACACACACACACACAAACATACACACACAGAAAGAGAGAGGGGACATAATTTCATATGGGAGAGGAGGTGAAGAGGACCTTGAAGGAGCTTTGGGAGGTAAAATTTTAATCATAATTATAGAAGAATATATTTTCAATAAAGGAAAAATAGAAAAGATAATATGAATAAAGTAAATAAGATTCTCCTTTTTTAATTAATTTATGCCCATTACAACCCAATATCAATCTCTTCTCCTGCTAGTCCCCCTCAAGCTCCTCCCTACTTACTCTCTACCCTTATATTCTGAAAATAGAAACCCTTCCTCCATGCTTATCACAAACACTCACACACACACACACATGTACACACACACAAACACACACAAACATACACACACAGAAAGGGAGAGGGGACATAATTTCCTACGGGAGGGGAGGTGAAGAGGATCTTGAAGGAGCTGTGGGAGGTGAAATTTTAATCGTAATTACAGAAGAATGTATTTTCAATAAAGGAAAAGTAGAAAAGATAATATGAATAAAGTAAAGAAGATTCTCCTTTTAAAATTAATTTATGCCCATTACAACCCAATATCAATTTCTTCTCCTGCCAGTCCCCCTCAAGCTCCTCCCTACTTACTCTCTACCCTTATATTCTGAAAATAGAAACCCTTCCTCCATGCTTATCTCACACACACACACACACACACACACACACACACACACACATATATGCACACACACACACATACACACACATACATGCACACACACACACACACACACACACACACACACACATCACATCAATCAGTACAGGATAGTACACATCCTCTCTCCTTAAGACCAGACAATACGGCCCAGTTAGGGGAATGGGATCCAAAGGGAAACAACAAATCCAGGGACAGCTCCTACTTCAGTTGTTGGGGACCCTCATGAAGACCAAGTTGCACATCTTCTACAAATGCAAGAAAGACCTAGATCCAGTTGGTGCTTGATCATTGGCTGGTGGTTAAGTCTCTGGGAGCTCCCAAGGATCCATGTTATTTGACACTGTTGGTTTTACTGTTGAATCTGTATCCTCCTTGTATTTCTCAGTTCTTCCCCAAACTCTTCCACAAGACTCCCTGTGCTCCATCTAATGTTTGGCTATGGGTTTCTACATCTGTTTCTATTAGCTGCCAGATTGAACCTCTTAGAGCACAACTATAATAGGCTCCTGTCTGAAAGCATAACAGAGAATCATTGTTAGAACCAGGGATTAGTCATGATATGGGTCTCAATTTGGAGCAGTCATTGGTTGGCAATCCCCTCCTTCAGTGCTCTGTATTTGTAATTGCATATCTTGTATGTAGGGCACATTTTAGTTTGAAGGTTTGTGGGTGGTTTGCTATCCTTATCATTCCACTGGAAGTCCTGCATGTCTCCTGGAAGTGGCCACTTCATGATTCTTATTCCCCACTGGTAGGAGTTTGAACTAGAGTCAACCTCATTGATACCTTGGGACATTCCAACATCTCAATTTTCTGGCTTATACTAGCTATATCACTGCCCTGTCCACCACCAATTTCCATTCTCTCCCCTGTTCTCCCTAGACTTGACCTCTCCACCTGGTTCTCTTTCCTGTCCCTTGTCCCACCAAGCTCCTTACCTCCATCTACCTCCAATATGTATTTTGTGTCCCCTCCTAAGAAAGATTGAACTTGCCTCCCTTGGAATCTCCTTGTTATTTTGGTTATTTGGGTCTGTGGATTGCAGCATAGCCATCCTGTTCTATATAGCTAATATATATTTATAAGTGAGTATACAACATGCATGCCCTTTTGAGTCTGGGTTACCATACTAGGATGGTATTTTCTAGTTCTAGCCATTTGACTGCAAATTTCATGATGTCCTGAGTACAAGTTTGCACTCCTACCAGCAATAAAGGAGTGTTCCCCTTGTTCCACATTCATTCCAGCATGTGCTGTCCTTTTGAATTTTTAATCTTAGCTTTTTCCATGGGTGTAAAGTGGAATCTCAAAGTCCTTTTCATTTGCATTTCTGTGATGAGTAACAACAATGAACATTTCTTTGACTGTTTCTCAATCACCAGAGATTCATTGTTGAGAGTTCTATGCTTAGCTCTTTTCTGCACTTTTTTTTAAAAGATTTATTTTATATATTATATGTGAGTACACTGTAGCTGTCTTCAGACACTCCAGAAGAGGGAGCCAGATCTCGTTATGGATGGTTGTGAGCCACCATGTGGTTGCTGGGATTTGAACTTATCACCTTCGGAAGAGCAGTAGGGTGCTCTTACCCGCTGAGCCATCTCACCAGCCCCCTCTTTTCTGCACTTTTGACTGGATTGTTAGGGTCTAATTTTTGAGTTCTTTTTATGATTTGGGTGGTTTCAAGGTTACAAAAAGATTCTCTTTTAACAATAGGGAATTAGCAATATAGACAACAGCTCAAAGGCTACATGTATTAAGGTTCACAAACATTTTCTAGTTAAATGATAAAAATTTAAAACACAGTTTAAAATCCATTTTTATCAGGGTTATTAAATTTTCAGGTAATGCTTTTATAGGATTGTGAACAATCACAGCAAAGATAATGATGTAACTGCTAATGATTACTCATGGGTTTACAAAGTAAAGCACCTATCTTTGGGTCAAGAGTTGACTATAATTAGGGCAAAGAACAAGAGAAATGTAAATGTCTCTGTTAATCAAACGAGTAACATGGTTTATCTTTGTAATTATATTCCGGTGATAATCATTTTACCATGTTAATATTACTGATCTCCCTAAAGATAAAGGCGTTCCTAGAAACATGAACTACAGTGATTTTATCCTATTATTTGAGGTACACATTTTGTGTTGCCTGGTGTGGAAGAATAAAAATGTCATGTTTTTGAAAAATGATAAGTATACTAGAAAATAATAAATACATTATTGAGCTTGACATTTTCTAAATATGCTCTTATTTTATCTAAAAGTCCATATTGTGTTTTATCTGGTTGATAAAGTTTCAATATGAGTTAGAGATAAGCTTATTTTATTCATCATAGAGGCATATTAGTAATATCTTTGACTTTTTATTGTAAGTGAAGATACTAATTAGCCATTATAGTGCATAGGTGATAAGCTCAACTGTCCTGATAGATTCAGATTTATAAATTAAAGTTACATATTGATTAAATAAATCCATGGTGTTTTTACTATTGTGTTTGTACTCATTTTTATTATTTGTCATATAACAGAACTATAAATAGAGGGTCTTGATAGATGGCTCAGCATTTAGGAGCACCACCTCATCCTCCAGAAGACTTGGGTTTGGTTTCTTCTACCCAAATGGTTCCAGAGGATTCCACACCCTTTTCTCTAGCCTCTTTGTGAGTCATAAAAGCACATGGTATAACAGACAAAACCCTCATACACATAAAATTAAAAAAAATTAAAAATAGATTGATATGTATGGTACACTGAACTCAATCAGTTGCCTACTTGCGTGAAATTGTTTTTTTTTTTTTATATATATAAAATCAAACATTGAGTTTTATAATTAATACACTGACAACACAATCATTACATTTATGGTTCAGGGAGCATTGTGGAAGAGGGTGTTAGAAAGACTAACAGCCAGAGGATTAACATGTCTGCTACAATAGAGTTTTCAAAGAAAAAAAAAAAAAAACATATAGGACAGCTAGTGCCTACTTAAGGGACCCTGATATAGCTGTCTCATACAGAAGTGGATGTTCATAATCATCTATAAGAGGGAACACAGGGCCCACAATAAAGAAGCTAGAGATAGAACCCCAGGAGCTGAAGGGGTCTGCAACCCTAGAAGAGGATCAACAATATGAACTAACCAGAACCCCCAGAACTCATGTCTCTAGCTCCATATGTAGCAGAAGATGGCCTAGACGGTCATCATTGGGAAGAGAGGCCCCTTGGTACTGCAATCTTTATATGCCCCAATACAGGGGAATGAACGCCAGGGCCAAGAAGTGGGAGTGGGTAGACAGGGGAGCAGGGAGGGGGGAGGGGGGAGGGGACTTTCGGAATAGCATTTGAAATGTAAATTAAGAAAATATCTAATAAAAAATGGAAGAAAAAAAAACAATTACAAAAATCAACAATCTATTCCTCTAGTGCCAACAAAAGGAAACACACATAAAGTTCAATATTTTACTTTGTGAGTGTATTTCTTTCACATGAATAAAATGTTCTTTTCCTAAATATAAATAAATAAATAAATAAATAAATTTACAAAAACAAACAAACAAACAAACAAAAAAACAAAAAACAAATACTGTTAGAATGCACACCATCCTGTGATTAGGTCAATTCATCATGGTCCCCAAGGCAATGGTATTTGGAGGTAAGCTCTGTAAGAGCAATACCAGAGACTCCCACTTTATTCCCACTGAGAATACTTTTTCTGTCTTTCATCCACATAAGGACGCAGTAAGTTTTTAACTTTTTGTAATGTAGGGTGGGTGAGAAGGGGAATACTGTCATAGAAGCAGGGAGAGTATGTGATAGGGGGGTTGCAGAGGGGAAACAGGAAAAGGCAATAACATTTGAAATGTAAATAAATATCCAATACAAATACATTTTAAAAAAATGAGATAAAATATTTTTTACCTTTCTCTTGAAATTTTAACCACTGGTAGAATTTAGAGACTTTTGTTTTAGAATGTGAACACAAGTTTGAGTAGAGAAGATAAAAGTTGAGGCACATTGTAGTATCTAAATTGTTATTTTTCTTGACTGATTTTTCCTATCTTGACTAAGGTTGTAAGAACAGCGATAAAAATGACATGACAATTTACCATAAAAAGATTTGATTCAAAATTGCATAGAATTTATTTTGTTTTGATGCATTGCTTCTGATTTCCTTGTGTGTGTGTGTGTGTGTGTGTGTGTGTGTGTTTGTGTGAGTGAAATCACTTTATTCACTCACTATTCTATTAAGTTACTCTATAGAAATCCACTGCCAAAATGCAGAACTGTATCTTACCAAAATTACATTGGTTTACTTCATTGTTTATCTCTGAAACACCTCTTTTAGATCTTCCCAAAATAATTTGTTCATACTTTCTCATAAAGCACTTCTAGTAACAGTCCCCTTTAAAGTATTAGTTCTTTTAGGACTTCATGCAGTATGTTTCGATCATATTCACCTTCCAGACACAGTTCCTTGATCCACTCCCTTACCTACTCATCCAATTTTATTCTTTTGTTCTTTTTAAACCTTTGAAGTCAATTTTATGCTACGAAAAGTGTTTTGGATGTGTGATTTTTCTACTGTAACATGGTCAGCTCTACCAGGGCCTATACTCTTTCAGAAAACTATCTTTCCCTATCTTTACAACTATCAATGGACAATATCTTCAAGGTTAGAGATTTAACTATCTACTCCATGGCCTTTTATTTTATTATTATTTTTTTATTTTTTTATTAGATATTTTCATAATTTACATTTCAAATGCTATTCCGAAAGTCCCCTCCCCCCACTCTCTCCTCCCCTGCCCACCCACTCCCACTTCTTGGCCCTGGCATTCCCCTGTATTGGGGCATATAAAGATTGCAGTACCAAGGGATCTCTCTTCCCAATGATGGCCAACTAGGCCATCTTCTGCTACATATGGGGCTAGAGACACGAGTTCTGGGGGTTTTGGTTAGTTCATATTGTTGTTCCTCTTTTAGGGTTGCAGACCCCTTCAGCTCCTGGGGTTCTATCTCTAGCTTCTTTATTGTGGGCCCTGTGTTCCATCTTATAGATGATTATGAGCATCCACTTCTGTACTAGACAGCTATATCAGGTTCCCTTAAGTAGGCACTAGCTGTCCTATGCAATGGTGTCTGAGTTTAATGACTGATTATGGGATGGATCCCCCCTGGTGGGGTAGTCTCTGTATGGTCCATCCTTTCATCTTATCTCTAAACTTTGTCTCTGTAACTCCTTTCATTGGTATTTTGTTTCCTATTCACAGGAGGAATGAAGTATCCACGTGCTGATCTTCGTTCTTGATTTTCTTGTGTTTTGCAAATTGTATCTTGGGGATTCTAAGTTTCTGGTCTAATATCCATTTATCAGAGAGTGCATATCCAGTGACTTCTTTTGTGATTGGGTTACCTCACTAAGGAGTATATCCTCCAGATACATCCATTTGCCTAAGAATTTCATAAATTCATTTTTTTAAATAGCAGAATAGTATTCCATTGTGTAAATGTACCACATTTTCTGTATCCATTCCTCTGTTGAGGGTCCATGGCCTTTTAAATTATTTGGTCTGACTTGGACTTTCACAGGTTCGGTACATGCAATTGCAATCATTGCATGTTTATATGCACAGCTTCCCTGGTGTCCAAAAAACCAATGTTTCCTTGCAGTCATCCAGGGCTTCTGACTTTTACTCTTTCCAGATCCTCTTCCACAATGGTCACAGAAACACACACACACACACACACACACACACACAGAGAGGGGGTGATTGTGCATTTTCTTATTCTCTGTCTTTGAGTCACTGGTGTAGGAGTTGGTTTAGTACTGTGCCTTTTTACACAGAATAATATTATGTTTCTCCCCCAGGGTCTATTACCTGTATTGTCACGGGTCCTTTGAGCAGTAGTTGTGATAGATATGTGTTTCATCTAGAGGAACAATCCTCAAATCCATTCAGAAATTGGTTGTTTGCTCCTGTGTTCTTTTTGTCACTATTACTTCAGTAGGTGTATCTGGTCAAGCCAGCAGTTTTTTGTTTTTTTTGTTTTGTTTTGTTTTTGTTTTTCAATAGTTCACAGGACTTATAGCTGGGTATGACTTATGATTGATACCAATGCCCTTACTGCACACCAGAGGCTATCACAAACAAACAAACAAACAACAATGCCAAGAATGGGTTACTTCTTTTGGAGTTGTTATCCAGCAAGTTCCCATTCACTTAAACACTACAAGCTATTGCCATTGCTCTTAGTTATCCTCCAGACATGGTAGTAAGATCCTACCGAGGAAAACACAACATACTGGTGTCATTGAAAATGATGAAATAAAGCAGGTATAGGTCTGGGACCTTCACAACCATTGGCTTGAAATCATATTTCTTAAAGGTACTGTGCACCTAAATAGCTACACTTTTACCATGGACAAAGTACTTTTAGTACTCAAATACTTTATGGCATTTGTCTATTTTCCTCCTCTTGATATACATACAAGATAAGATTTCAAAAGTCCCATAATAGCATACTATGAAAGAAAGCTGGTTAAAGTTGATATTTTTTAAAAAGTGCCAAAAGTTAAGGAAACCTTAAAAGAATAGTAAAATTTGAGGAGCTGATGGGATTAAATATATATAATCTCAAATTCACATATTGATTTCCTACTCTGCTAGTATTTGTCTTTGAGATGCGGTTAGTTTTATATTATGCCATAAGGGTAGGCACATTTGATGAAATTATTTTCAATAAGAAGAGGGAGAAAACCACAGAGCTTTCTCTTGCCACTTGATTATGGATTTCTAGCATCCTTATCATTAAGAAATAAATGTCTAAAGTTTAAGCCACATTGTCTATGGTATTTTATAGTAGTAGTCTGAGTTGATTAAGGCAGCGGGAAGTCTCATAAGACCATGGCTGTTGTTATATACTTCCTAAATAAGAAGAGTGTTTTTCTTAGAACCTGAAGAGAGAAATATTTTAAGTGTGATTAATATTGTCGGAGCAGCTGTTTCAAAAGAAACTTCAAACTTTGGTGGGAGAACAAAGAACAGACTAAAACAGGCTGAGCTCGTGCCCAAGATGGTGTGAGGCTGGCCAAATTTCTATTCTTCTTGCATTAAGGATAATAGGTCACTATGTTGCTCATGTGGTTGGAGATGATAGAACATATATGAGTATTCTATTTAAAAAGTATTAAACATATGTATCACTTTATTAGAGAGCATAGGTACCAACCCAAAGCGATAATAGCTTCTACCTTGAGAAGATCAGCTCACTACCTAATAATGAGTTGGTTGGCATTAAGGAAAAAGTAACAAGATAAATAAAATAAACCAAATTTGAAGGTTGGTGTGAAAAATGAAGCAGAAGCTTACCTCTTCATCTGAATTCCAGAATATCCTCTTGTAAATCCTATCTGAGAATTTTATTTGGCTTGAAATAACATCACTACATGACACAATACCAGGTATTGAAATGTGACTAAATAACATAGAAATATCATAATACTGTCAACTTCAAACATGATGAACAACTTCCTTTAAGACAGTTGCCTTGTTACTCAGACTCCAGCTTACATGTCTTTAACATGAATCACTGAGTTTACCAATGAACTACAAAGTATGTTAACTCTAATATAAGAAGGGAGATATAATTCAGCTAACATAAAATAAAAATTCCTATGTCATTGACATACCCATAAAATGTCAACAACAGGATTACTTAAACATGAGCTGAGCAAGGGTGACACTAGTGGACCTGCTAACATGAATGGGCAAAAGATCACAGAGTGACAACTCTACACAAAGAACTAAAGGAAAATAAGGAATGCTGAAAGAAAGAGACATAGGCTTCTTCAGGGAAGAACATACCAACTGGTTTTCTGATAATTGCTTAGTTCTGAAAATATATGTGTATGAGTAATATTATAAACTGAGAGGTTGTAGTTATATATTAAAGAACACATGTATTTTATTACCTCTTATCTGCATGCATACACACACACACACACACACACACACACACACACACACATATATATATATATATATATATATATATATATATATATATATATATATATATATGCATTTTCTCTAGTCATATTTTACATACCATTGTTGGACAAATGTAATATTGGGGCATTGTTTTAATTGGGGTTTCTATTGCTGTGATGAAAAATCATGGCCAAACAGCAATTTAGGAAGGATAACATATATTGGGTTTACCTATCACAATGTAGGCCATAACTGAAGTAAGCCTTTACAGGGACTCATTATTGGAGATAAAGTGATGTCTCACCTCTGAGCCCAGGAGTAAAATCACTCCTGAGAGTACATGTCTCTCCTGGTGGGACCTGTGCACAGCCATATCAGTATTTTCAAAATCAATACATTGTTAAAATAGTACCTTCAAATTGTTTTTCATAATAAAAAAAAAAAAATCTGGTTAAGGGCAGGAACCCAGAGGTAGGATCTGATGGAAAGGAAATTGAGTGGTGCTGCTTTCTATCTTGCTCCAAGTTGCTTGCTCAGCCTGCTATCCTATATACACCAGGACCATCAGTCCAGGGATGGCCCCACCCACAATGGACTGGATGCTCTCACATCAAAAACTAACAATGAAAATGTTCTACAAGTTGACCAATATCTAAATCTTCTGCAGGCATTTCCTCAGTAGAGAGGTTTTTGTCCTCTGAGATGACCAAAAGTTTATGCTAAATTGGCAGAAATATAGACAAGTCAGGCATGCATTCCAGTCCTGTAGATTAACTGTTTTGCAGACTGATAAAATTTTTCCTGTTTTCTTAATTATAGAATGTGAAAACTTAAAAACTTTCACAAGTTAAACTATTTATATCTCCTGATAAAAATGTGTGACTTCTCTTTATGTGTGTGGGAGTTGAATTAATGACTGCTATATTACAGTGAGAAAATATCTGTGATCTGTGGTCCTCTTTCATATGGATGAAATACAAGTTATCATCTCATTATATCATTGTTTAGTTAGCAATTTTGTAGAGGAATGCAGTGGATAAGACTTACAGGAATAGTTTTAGGAAATTCTGCATGGAGATTTTATACTATTGATATGTTTTCAATATGTCATGCAGAAACTCTACATTTCTTGCCTTTAGAAGACTTTATTACTCTTAGTGCTTGCTTTGTTTCTTTCTATCAGTATTTACTATATTTAAACTAACAATACTAACTTCTACAGTATTTTTGCAAAGATAATCATAATAAATATAAAAATTTATTATCCTTAAGACCAAAAAAAAAACCCTATTTTTGGTAATAAGTACATAAAATAATACCTGGCATAATAAAACTATTCCATAGTTGTCTTTGCTTTATTCTATTCCAGTGTTTTTCTACTCTAATATATTCTAGTATTGTATTTTTTTAATTCTTGGAAATTTTGTATCATTTGTTTGAGTCATCTTTATTACCTCCCTCCCCAGTCTTCCCTACACACCCAATTTTGTGTTCTTTTGTTTCTTTCCTTTTTAAATTTTTAACATTTGAATCTACTTTATAGTCCCCATATATTCTTGAATATGATTCTTTCCACTGAAGTATTGTCAACTTATGTGGTGCTACACCCTTAATATAAACTGACACCCACTCCCAGAAGCTAAATTACCAGCACCTCCTCACCAGGGTTTGAACTTTCAGTTCAGGGGTTTTATTGATGTGACTTATTGTCTGGTTTGAGTGTGTACAGGTTTTTTTTATGTGATGTGTACTGTAAAGGGTTCACATTTCCAACTACACTTCTATGTCTAGAAAACATCATTTCTTTATAGTCACACACCACCCTTGGTTCTTAGAACCTTTCCACACTTTCTACTGTAAAGAACCCTGAGCCTTGGGAGGAGGGTATATGATATAAATATCATTTAGGGCTGGGCATTCTTGAATCTTTTTTTTTCCTAAACCAGAACTAGTTGTGAGTATGTTTGTTAATATTTATTGTTAGGGGAGAGGGGCAAGAAAATGATTTTTTTTTATTGGATATTTCCTTTATTTAGATTTCAAATGTTTTCCCCTTTCCAAGTATTCCCTGCAAAAACTCCCTATCCAATCCCACCTACCCCTGCCTTTATGAGGGTGCTCCCCAACCCACACCCCAACTCCTGTCTTACCTTCCTGGCATTCCTTTACACAGGGGTATCAAGCACCCTCAGGCCCAAGGGCCTCTCCTTCCACTGATGTCCAAAGAGGCCATCCTCTGCCACATATGCACCAGGAACTATGGGTCCTACCATGTGTATTCATTGGTTGGTGGTCCAGTCCCCATGAGCTCCAGGAGGTCTTAGCCAGATAATTTTTAATTATGAAAAACAATTTGAAGGTACTATTTTAATAATGTATTAATTGTGAAAATACTGATATGGCTGTGCACGGGTCCCACCAGGAGAGTCATGTACTCTCAGGTATGTTTTTATTCCTGGACTCAGAGATGAGACAGCCACTTTATCTCCAATAACTATGTGGAGGGGGGGGGGGGCTGGCCAGGAGTACTTAAGGCACAAGATCAGTGGAGCAGCTGGGACAGGATTCTTATGGTCCTCCATCTGCACCTGCAAGCTGAGTCTTTTCCACAGCCAATTGTCCACGTGTCCTGCCAGGAGAGAGCTGGTCTCCCAGGAGTGCTGACACAGGCTTACAGACCCATTAGAAACAAGGTCCCGCCAGGGACAGCAAGAACATCTAACACAAGAGATAACCAGATGGCAAAAGGAAAAAGCAAGACTCTTATCAAGAGAAACAAAGATTACTTGGAACCATCAGAACCCAGTTCTTTCACCACAGCAAGTCCAAGATTCTCCAACACACCAAAAAAGCAAGACATGGATTTAAAATCATATCTCATGATGCTGATAGAGGATTTTAGATGGACGTAAATAACTCAAAAACAGAACACATGTAAACAGGTGGACACCCTTAAAAAGGAAACAGAAAAATGCCCTAAAAGAATTACAGGAGAACACAGGTAAACAGGTAGAAGCATTTAAAGAGGAAACACAAAAATTACTTAAAGAACTACAGGAAAGCATATCCAAATGGGTGAAGGAATTGAACAAAACCATCCAGGATCAAGATGAAGGAAGTCCAAAGTGTGGATACCTTGTTCCTTNGGATCCATCCCATAATCATCCATCAAACAGAGTTACTCTTGCATATGCCAGCAAGGATTTTTTCAGACAGGACCCTGATATAGCTGTCTCTTGTGAGGTTATACCAGTGCCTGGAAAATACAGAAGTGGATGCTCACAGTCATCTTTTGGATGGAACACAGGGCCCCCAATGGAGGAGCTAGAGAATGTACACAAAGAGTTGAAGGGGTCTGCAATCCTATAGGAGGAACAATAATATGAACTAACCAGTACCCCCAGAGCTCGTGTTTCTAGCTGCACATGTAGCAGAAGATGGCCTAGTCGGCCCTAATTGGGAGGAGAGGCCCTTGGTCTTGCAAAGATTATATGCCCCAGTAAAGGGGAATGCCAGGGCCAGGAAGTGAGAGTGGGTGGGTTGGAGAGTATGGCAGGGGGAGTGTTTACGGGACTTTTGGGATAGCACTTGAAGTGTAAATGAAGAAAATGTCTAATAAAAATTGTTTAAAATAAATAAAATAATCCTTAATCATCAGGGAAATACAAATCAAAACAACACTGAGATTTCACCTCATACCAGTTAGAATGGGTAGGATCAAAAATTCAGGTGACAGCAGATGCTGGCAAGGATATGGAGAAAGAGGAACACTCCTTCATTGTTGGTGGGATTGCAAGCTGGTACAAGCACTCTGGATATCAGTCTGGCAGTTCCTCATAAAATTGGACATATTACTTCCAGTAGATCCAGCAATACCTCTCCTGAGCATATACCCAGAAGATCTTCCAACTGGTAATAAGGACACATGCTCCACTATGTTCATAGTAGCCAGAAGCTGGATAGAACCCAGATGTCCCTCAACAGAGGAACGGATTCAGAAAATGTGGTACATTCACACAATGGAATACTTCTCAACTATTAAAAACAATGAATTCATGAAATTTTTGGGCAAATGGATGTATATGGAGGATATCATCCTTAGTGAGGCAACCCAATTACAAAAGAAGTCACTTGATATGCACTCACTGATAAGTGGATATTAGCCCAGAAACTTATAATACCCAAGCTACAATTTTCAAAACACAAGAAAATCAAGAAGAACGAAGACTAAAGTGAGGATACTTCATTTCTCCTTAGAATAGGGAACAAAAAACCCATGGAAGGAGTTTCAGAAACAAAATTTGGAGCTAAGATGAAAGGATGGACCATCCAGAAACTAACTCACCCGGGATCCATCCCATAATCAGCCACCAAACCCTGTCACTATTGCATATGCTAGCAAGATTTTGCTGAAAGGACCCTGATATAACTATTTCAAGTGAGGCTATGCCAGTGCCTGGCAAATACAGTAGTAGATGCTCACAGTCATCTATGAGATGGATCACAGGGCCCCCAGTGTAGGAGTTAGAGAAAGTACCCTAGGAGCTCAAGGGTTCTGCAAGCCTATAGGTGGAAAAACAATATGAACTAACTAGTACCCCCTGAGCTCATCTCTCTAGTTGCATATGTAGCAGATAATGGCCTAGTCAGCCATCTTTGGGAAGAGAAGTCCCTTGGTCTTACAAACTTTATAGCCCCAGTACAGGGGAACACCAGGGCCAAGAAGTGGGAGTGGGTGGGTAGGGGAACAGGGCAGGGAGAGGGTATAGGGAACTTTCAGGATAGCATTTGAAATGAAATTAAAAAAAAAAAAAACAAATTTAAAATAAACCTGAAAAATACTAAACAGGAGAAAACAAAACAAAAGAATAGAAATCCAAGTTTAATATTTTAGACTAGTGAGCAACATAAGAAAAATGAGCTACGATAGACATTACCAATTCCTATGTGACTATTAGCCAATACTAAAGTCATATACCTTACACACACTGTGATGTATTTCTGCTGGCTTTTCACATTAAAAATTTTCTCTTTTAAGGCATACTGTGTTTTATTCTCATACACTAGAAGAACATTGTCTAGGTATAAATGCTGTTAAGAGTTTCAAATAAAATATAGCTTGCTTTGAAAGTAGTCAATTTCAAATGCCCATTGATTTATCTTGCTAAGACTTTGATATTATCTGTGGTGTATAAAAGTATAAAGTTGCCTTAATCTTTAATGGATACTTTGTGGTTGAGCCACAGTAAAGCTGTGCTTGAGTCTTGGTTTCCTTTAGTCTCTAGGCTATAATTTGAACAATTTCCTTTTATATTACCATAAATTCTTCAAATATCATAGGAATATATGACTGTTCTCTAAAACACTGCTCTCATATTTAGCGTTAGGTTTAGCAGTGTCAATAGAGTATATTAGTAGATATATAATTTTTATAATGTATTGTATTGATAAGAGTACTAGAAATCATGAGAACTTGGTGATTATAATACACTTCTTAAAATAATTCTCATTTTTAAAACTAATATGACCGATATGATGCTTTTTAAAAAGTATTCTTAAAAAGAAAGAAACCAAGGTGTTATAGGTTACCTTACATATTTAAACAAAGACACAAATGAGAGGAAATTTGGCACATTGCTGTATGCCATCAGATAAACAGCAATCAAAGCATTTATCCTACGGCACTACCTATGTCCACATGACAAAACTCCTATTCATTTCATAAAATTTGAAGATAAATTTGACTGATAACTTTGCTGACAATTTTTGAATGTTTTCAGTGGAGAAGAGATTTCTAGATATAGTTTTCTCCTGTTGAGTGTCATACAATGTGATGATTTCATTCCTCAAAGGACAAAGGATGAATATCAAATGCAGGGCTAGATGTGATGGAGATCAGTTTATTTCTCCAAGCTAGAGGAAGATAGAACACACTGCTTTATTTTATTTTATTTTATTTATTTGTAAGAGAATTTTGAATGAGAACATCTATACTTACAAAGGAATATTTCATGACTACCTCTTTTTAAAACTCAAATTTCTTTTTCTTTTATTGGATATTTTCTTTTTCTTTTTTTTTAATTCATTGGATATTTTCTTTATTTACATTTTAAATAATATCCCATTTTCTAGTTTCCCCTTTGAAAACCCCCCATCTCCTCTCTCCTCCCCCTGCTTACCAACCTGCCCACTCCTGCTTCCTGGCCCTGGCATTCCCCTACACTGGAGCATAGAGCCTTCACAAGACAGGAGCCTGATATAGCCGTCTCCTGAGAGGCTCTGCCAGTGCCTGACAAATACAGAAATGATTGCTCACAGTCATCCATGTGACTGAGCACAGGGTCCCCAATGAAGTAGACAGAGAAAGGGCCCAAGGAGTTGAAGGGGTTTGCAGACCCATAGGATATTTTCTTTATTTAAATTTGAAATGTTATGCCCTTTCCCAGTCCTCCCCACCTCCTGGAAACAGCCTATCCCATCCCTCTCCTTCTATGAGGGTGTGCTAAAAAATTCAACTTTTTAGAATGACTCTGATTGAGAATCAAGCAGTAACTTTGTATTATCTCACAAGGTAACCATATTTCATCTACAAACAATTGCTGGCTGAGAGAAGGCAGTAGAAAAGTTCTGATCTCTGCAAATATCTTCATATTACAAGGTGATTGACAGTGATATTAGCCGCTGGTACATGAGCTGTTCATGTGATCAAAATGATTCAAACATTATTTTTTATAGATAATATCATGACTTAAATGATTATCTTTTAAAAGTTTAAAGGTTGCTATTTTCTGTCTGACTAGTCAGAGTGAGTTACTTTAGATTTCAGTACAAACTATCCATTGCCATATTGAAGTTCAAAGTTGTAATGCTAAAAAACAGGATACTTTTGCTGTATGTCACTTTACTGTAATTTGTTAGAAAGTTATAAAATTGTTTTATTTTATTATTTTTTGCTTTATCGGTGTTTTTCTTTTTTTTCCAACTTTTATTAGATATTTTCTTCATTTACATTTCAAGTGTTATCCAAAAAGTTCCCTATACCCTCCCCCCTCCCAGCCCTGCTCCCCTACCCACCTGCTCCTACATCTTGGGTCCTGGTGTTCCCCTGTACTGGGGCATATAAAGTCTGCATGACCAAGGGGCCTCTCTTTCCAATGATGGCCAACTAGGCCATCCTCTTCTATATATGCAGCTAGAGACATGAGCTCAGGGGGTACTAGTTAGTTCATGGTTATTCTTCCACCTATAGGGTTGAAGACCCCTTCAGCTCCTTGGGTACTTTCTCTAGCTCCTTCCATGGGAACCCTGTGTTCCATCTAATAGCTGACTGTGAGCTTCCACCTCCATGTTTGCCAGGCATTGGTATAGTCTCCCACAAGACAGCTATATCCGGGCCCTTTCAGCACTATCTTGCTGGCATATGCTATAGTGTCTATGTTTGGTGACTGATTGTGGGATGGACCCCTGGCAGCCGCAGTCATTGGGTCCATCCTTTGGATTCAGCTTCACACATGATCTCTGTAACTCTTTCAATGTGTGCTTTGTGCTTAATTCTAGGAAGGGATGACATGTCCACATTTTGATCTTCCTTCTTCTTGAGTTTCATGTGTTTAGTAAATTGTATCTTGGGTAGTCTAGGTTTCTGGGCTAATATCCACATCTCAGTGAGTACATGTTATGTGAGTTCTTTTGTGATTGGGTTACCTCACTCAGGATGATGGCCTCCAGATCCATCCATTCGCCTAGGAATTTCATATATTTATTGTTTTTAATAGCTGAGTAGTACTCCATTGTGTAAATATACCAAATTTTTTGTATCCATTCCTCTGTTGAGGGACATCTGGGTTCTTTCCAGTTTCTGGCTATTATGAATAAGGCTGCTATGAACATAGTGGAACATGTGTCCTTATTACCAGATGGAATATCTTCTGGATATATGNCCCCACTTTCTCCTCTATAAGTTTCAGTGTCTCTGGTTTTATGTGGAGGTCCTTCAACCACTTAGACTTGACCTTAGTACAAGGAGATAAGAATGGATCAATTCCCAGTCTTCTACATGATAGCTGCCAGTTGTGCCAGCACCATTTGTTGAAAAGGCTGTCTTTTTTCTACTGGATAGTTTTAGCTCCCTTGTCAAAGTTCAGGTGACCATAGGTGTGTGGATACATTTCTGGATCTATGATCCTACTCCATTGATCTACCTGTCTGTTGCTGTACCAGTACCATGCAGTTTTTATAACGATTGCTCTGTAGTACAGCTTGAGGTCAGGCATGGTGATTCCACCAGAGGTTCTTTTATTGTTGAGAAGAGTTTTTGCTAGTCTAGGTTTTTTGTTATTTCAGATGAACTTGCTAATTGTCTTTTCTAGATCCTTGAAGAATTGAGTTGGAATTTTGATGGTGATTGCATTGAATCTGTAGATAGCTTTTGGCACGATAGCCATTTTTGCTATATTGATTCTGCCAATCCATGAGCATGGGAGATCCTTCCATTTTTCTGAGATCTTCCTCAATTTCTTTCTTCAGAGACTTGAAGTTCTTGACATACAAATCTTTCATTTTCTTCGTAAGAGTCACACCAAGATATTTAATATTGTTAATGACTATTGTGAAGAGTGATGTTTCCCTGATCTTTTTCTCAGCCAGTTCATCCTTTGTATAGAGAAAGGCCATCAATTTGTTTGAGTTAATTCTATATCCAGCTACTGCACTGAAGCTCTTCATCAGGTTTAGGAGTTCTCTGGTGGAGTTTTTGGGGTCACTTATCATCTGCAAATAGCGATAATTTGAGTTCTTCCTTTCCAATTTGTATCTCCTTGACCTCCTTTTGTTGTTGAATCACTCTGGCTAGGACTTCAAGTACTATATTGAATAGGTAGAGAGAAAGTGGGCAGCCTTTTCTGGTCCCTGATTTTAGTGGGATTGCTTCCTTTTTCTCTCCATTTAGTTTGATGTTGGCCACTGGTTTGCTGTAGATTGCTTTTATCATGTTTAGGTAAGGGCCTTGAATTCCTGATCTTTCCAAGACCTTTATCATGAATGAGTGTTGGATTTTGTCAAATGCTTTCTCAGCATCTAAGGAGATGATCATGTGGTTTTTATCTTTGAGTTTGTTTATATAGTGTATAACATTGATGGATTTCCATATATTAAACCATCCCTGTATTCCTGGGATGAAGTCTACTTGGTCATCATGGATGATTGTTTTGATGTGTTCTTGGATTCGGTTGGTGAGACTTTTGTTGAGTACTTTTGAGTCGATATTCATAAGGGAAATTGGTCTGAAGTTCTCTATTTTTGTTGTGTCTTTATGGGGTTTAGGTATCAGAGTAATGGTGGCTTCATAGAATGAATTGGGTAGTGTACCTTCAGATTCTATTTTGTTGAATACTTTGAGAAGAACTGGAACTAGGTCTTCTTTGAAGGTCTGATAGAACTCTGCACTAAACCCATCTGGTCCTGGGCTTTTTTTGGTTGGGAGACTATTAATGACTGCTTTTATTTCTTTAGGAAATATAGGGCTGTTTGGGTCATTAATCTGAATCTGGTTTAACTTTGGAACTTGGTATATGTCTAGAAAGTTATCTGTTTCATCCAGATTTTTTAATTTTTTTTTTTAATATAACCTTTTGTAGAAGGATCTGATGGTGTTTTGAATTTCCTCAGGATCTGTTGTTATGTCTCCCTTTTCATTTCTGATTTTTTTGATTCGGATGCTATCCCTGTGTTCTCTAGTGAGTCTGGTCTAGGGTTTGTCTATCTTGTTGAATATTCAAAGAACCAGCTCCTGGTCTGATTGATTCTTTGGATAGTTCTTTTTGTTTCCACATGGTTGATTTCACCCCTGAGTTTATTTCCTGCTGTCTTCTCCTCTTAGGTGACTTTGCTTCCATTTGTTCTAGAGCTTGCAGATGTGCTGCCAAGCTACTGGTGTTAGCTCTCTCCATTTTTTTATTTTTATTTTTATTTTTATTTATTTATTTTTTTTTGTAGGAACTCAGAGCTATGAATTTACCTCTCAGGAATGCTTTCATTGTGTCCCATAAGTTTGGGTATGTTGTGGCTTCATTTTCATTAAACTCTAGAAAGTCTTTAATATCTTTCTTTATTTCTTCCTTGACCAAAGTATCATTGAGTAGAATGTTGTTCAGTTTCCAAGTGAATGATGGTGTTCTGCTAATTATGTTGTTATTGAAGAGCAGACTTAGACCATGGTGATCTGATAGGATGCATGGGACAATTTCAATATTTGTGAATCTGTTGAGGGCTGTTTTGTGGCCAATTATGTGATCAATTTTGGAGAAGGTGCCACGAGGTACTGAGAAAAAGGTATATCCTTTTGTTTTAGGTTGAAATATTATGTAGAGATATTTTAAGTCCATATGTTTCATAGCTTCCCTTAGTTCGACAGAGTCTCTGTTTAGTTTCTGTTTCCAGGATCTGTCCTTTGATGAGAATGGAGTGTTGAAGTCTCCCACTATTATTGTGTGAGGTGCACTGTGTGTTTTAAGCTTTTCTAAAGTTTCTTTAATGAAAGTGGCTGCCCTTACATTTGGAGCATAGATATTCAGGATTGAGAGTTCCTCTTGGAAGATTTTGCCTTTGATGAGTATGAAGTGCCCCTCTTTGTCTCTTTTGATAATTTTGGGTTGAAAGTCTATTTTATTCCATATTAGAATGGCTACCCCAGCTTTTTTCTTGGGGCCGTTTGCTTGGAATATTGTTTTCCAGCCTTTCACTCTGAGGTAGTGTCTGTCTTTTTTCCTGAGGTGTGTTTCTTGTAGACAGCAAAATGTTGGGTCCTGTTTCTATAGCCAGTCTGATAGTCTATGTCTTTATATCGGAGAATTGAGTCCATTGATATTAAGCTATATTAAGGAACAGTAATTGTTGCTTCCTGTCATTTTTGTTTTTAGAGTTGGGATTCTGTTCTTGTGGCTGTCTTCTTTTAGGTTTGTTGAAGGATTACTTTCTTGCTTTTTCTAGGGCAGAGTTTCTGTTCTTGTATTGGTATTTTTCTGTTATTATCCTTTGAAGGGCTGGATTCGTGGAAATATATTGTGTGAATTTGAATTTGTCATGGAATACTTTGGTTTCTCTGTCTATGGTAAATGAGAGTTTTGCTGGATATAGTAGCTTGGGCTCGCATTTGTGTTCTCTTAGTGTCTGTAGAATCTCTGTCCGTGGTCTTCTGACTTTCATAGTCTCTGGTGAGAAGTCTGGAGTAATTCTAATAGGCCTGCCTTTATATGTTACTTGATCTTTTTCCCTTACTGCTTTTAATATTCTGTCTTTATTTAGTGTGTTTGTTGTTCTGATTATTATGTGTCGGGAGGAATTTCTTTTCTGGTCCAGCCTATTTGGAGTTCTGTAGGCTTCTTGTATGTTTATGGGCATCTCATTCTTTAGGTATGGAAAGTTTTCTTCTATAATTTTGTTGAAGATATTTGCTGGCCCTTTAGTTTGTGAGTCTTCCTTCTCATCTACTCCTATTATCCTTAAGNGTCGGGAGGAATTTCTTTTCTGGTCCAGCCTATTTGGAGTTCTGTAGGCTTCTTGTATGTTTATGGGCATCTCATTCTTTAGGTATGGAAAGTTTTCTTCTATAATTTTGTTGAAGATATTTGCTGGCCCTTTAGTTTGTGAGTCTTCCTTCTCATCTACTCCTATTATCCTTAAGTTTGGTCTTCTCATTGCGTCCTGTATTTTTATTACATTTATTTTCCTGATTGTCTGGTCACAGTGTGCATTTGATTTATTATGTACTTTTTTCTTACACAATCCTTGTCTTATAAAAAGTCTAGTACATCAGTTTAACTGAGTTATAAAAGTTAACATACCTTGACAATGAAAAATAATTTTTACAAGTAATGAATTTTCTCCACGACTATATCATTATTCTAATTTTAGCTACAAAATTACATGACATTATTCTTATGTTGAATATAATACATTCTCTTAATTTCTATATAATTTATGTGCTCTTTGTGAGGTATGCTAATCACTGGAACTACTTTATATAATACCAATGCTTTCACCACAGATGTTAAGTAAATCCATTTTATGCTACCTATAATCTTATTTGCTTTGGCTAGATCAAATGAATACTGATTGTTAATATTCCCTTAAGATTTCATATGAGCGGTAGTGCTGAAGAAACAATTTATTTCCTTTTTTATTGTTTTTACCTTTAAGCTGTTTGACACATCATGTCTTAGTAACAGTTCATTTGAAATCATTTGAAATATTTTCAGGAGTTGAGTAATTTGTCATGATTGCCAGTTTTAGACATTACTTTAACTTATAGGCTCAAGATTGAAATTTTTATATTCCCCCTTTTTGTTTATTTTTTCATGCTCAGTAAAGCAATTTAATGGTTTTTCCATTAATTTCAAGGTCATGCCTAGCTATTGGTCCTGTGTCTTTTCAAAGAGGTGTTTCTACAATGAAAATGTCAGAAAACACAGTTCCTTCCAATTAATCTTTATTTCTTTTCCCACTGAGTTTTGTTAGTTCTCCTATCTACTCTTGTTTGTCCAGGACATTTAAGTATATGTTAGGAATAATTCTGCACTGATAAAAAAACATTTTAAATTGAAGAAAATGTTTCAATTTGTACCAATTATTTGGGGAAAAAAGTGTTTTGTAAATTCCTGTAAGAGTTTGAAATTATAGCAATTGAAAACTGTGAATTGATACTAATTTCATTACAGATTCAAAGAAAGTAGAAGCCTGATTTTATTATAAGCAGAAATTGTGGTGTTTGAATACTCATTTTCAGCTGTGTATGTCTTTATTTTATTCGGGTGACACAATGGAAATAGAACCTCATAAAGACATAATTACCTCCTTGAGCTAAAACTGGGGAAAACATGGGTAAAAATTTCATTCACGTATATTGGCATCATTGGTTAGGGTAGAATCAAAATAAGTGTTGTTGTTGTTGTTGTTTTTAGGTTTGTTTGTTAATGTTTTGTTTATTTTTTTAAGAAATAGCAAATGGCTTCAGACTCCAAAATCTTAGATTTGACTCATTCTCTCTTATTAATTGAAATATGTTCACAAATTCTGTCTTTCTTTTTTTTTTTTTAATTAGATTTTTTAATTTACATTTCAAATGTTATCCACTTTGCTGGTTTCCCCTCCACAGCTCTACATTGGACTGAGCACCAGCTCCCCAATAAAGGGGCTAGAGATAGGACCCAAGGAGCTGAAGGGGTTTGTAGCCCAAAGGAGGAACAACATTGTACTTTCTTATTCTTTATACTTACTGCTGCTTCATTAGAATTGCCATGAATCTGTGTGATAAAATCCATATCAAACATTAGCACAAGTGGCATCTACAACAAATATTTTTGAATTTCTTTTATGGAATTATTTTATCTGTGAACATGATAGTTTCATAACGGCTTCTTCATTTTGTAGTTAATATTCAAATGCAATATGCACTGGAAAATTATTACACTCTGATTATTGTCTATATTCAGTAGACATTTGACTGAACTGTATGAAATTGTCATCATTTCTTTTTTCATTTAGTGATGTGCATGTGTGTTATAGATATGTTTAGCATAACTATATTTACAAGTAATGATTTTGTTTGCCTGTATTTTTTGCGCACACTGTCTTTTTTCTTTTACTAAAAGTATTTATTTAGAATTAATTTGATTTGAATTTGGGTTGCCTTTAAAATGATTCAATTGTATCTTTGTAATTGAATCATTTTTACTAAAGAAATATATAACTTTTAATTTAAATTTTCTAAGCAAAATATACAAGGTCTGAAGAGGTTAATGGTTTCAAAAATTCATGTTTTTAAAAGACAGATGATATACTGAATTTATGAATAATAATTCTTAGTAACAACTACAAGCATAATTTATGATGAAATTTTGTTCAATATCGCTTGATTTTGAATGGGTTAAAAAAAATGGAAAAATTTCCTCAGCCCTCATAAGTTTGCAACTGACACTCTTCTTAAACTAAAGATGAGAAAAAAGACATGCATATTTACCTTGATATAGGCTGAAGGTATCTTTTAGCATTTCTCTGTGTAATAAATTCTTGATATGTTCATTTTATAAAATAAGAAATGATTACTATGATTTAAGCTGCAAGCATTCCCTCATTTGGAATCTTGTAAGACTACTTCTGGCACCATGAACATTATTTACTAGGGAAGAGGTTTTCAGCTCAGAAGCCTCTATGTCTGTGCTGCACTGTCTTCAGCAACATCTGAAAAAGTTATAACATACCTATAAAACCTATAATATATGTAATATATTATGTAATGAATGTATATTACATGTAAATATATTATACACATAATATATGTAATATATATAATAATAATAAGTCAGTGTATACATAGTTTAAATCAATTGTTTTTCACCTGAGGTGCAAATGGTCCCTTTAAGAGCCAAATATTATAACAAAAGCACAACACTACACATTAATTCATGTGAAGAGAAAACACTTGAAATATTTTATATATGTAAAATAATCAATTGGAAATATTTCCTGTCATGGAAAAATGCATCACTTAAAAAAAAAACTATAAAAGCAATCATGCTTGTATAGTCTGTATTAATCATCACAAATATATACCAAGAAATAGATGAGTTAGTATACCTTATAATTGTATTTCATGTATCATATATATTTTTAACATGAAACTTAAGATTATGGCAGTGTGTGGTTTGAATATGCATGGCCCAGGGAGTGACACTCCTAGGAGGTGTTTCTTAATTGAAGTAGATGTGGCCTTGTTTGGGGAAGTGTGTCACTGTGGGTGTGGGCTATACTTACCTCTTTCTAGCTGTCTGGAAGTCAGTAGTGTTCTCCTATTAGACTTTAGAACAAGATATAGAACTCTCAGCTATTCCAGGTATATGCCAACCTGGACACTTCCAGGTTTCCTGCCATGATGACAATGTAATGAACATCTCAACCTGTAAGCCAGCTGCAGTTAAATATCATTTATATGAGTTGTCTTGATCTTCACAGCATTGGTAATCCTAAGACAGAAGTTGGGGTATTTCTGTGATAGATCTGAACATGGTTTTGTTTGGAATGTGGATTTTATGACTTTGGATATGGAAAGCAGTGGAATGCTTTAAGTGGAGCTTATTAGACTATCCTCTTAGGAATGTGGAAGACTGTTGCTGGCAATTATTTAAACTGTGAAATCTTGGCTCTAGAAATTTCAGTAGAGAAGAATTTCAGTTTGTGGTATGTTCTTATAATATTTTGGTGAAGAATGTAACTGCTTTTTGCCTTTGTCTGGAAAGTCTACCTGAGACTAAGTTAAAGAGGTTTCAGTTAATTTCATTGAAAAGGGAAGTCTCAAAAACTCCTACCATAGACTTTGCCCTATGGTATACTCTCCTGAAGAGCATTTTGATCAAATATAGCAATATCAGAAGGGAAAAATATAAATGTATGGCTCAAGTAATAAAGGGGCACCATGCAAAGAATCAAACCTCAAGTTCAAGGACATTAAATGGAATTAAGGGAGTGGTGACCTCCGAGCAAAATCCCACCCAGCTAAGCTCACTGTTTATATATTTGCAGTTGAAAAAGAGTTAGTTATTTTAATTTGAAATGAGCTACAATCCAGATATGAAAGGCAAATCTGTGATCTAGATCTTGAGGCATAATGGTCCTGAAAAACTTAGGCCTAGGCATGGTTATACAGACCTTTAATCCTAGGAGAGAGAAGCAAGGAGATCTCTTGAGTTCAAGGCCAAGATGGTACAGAGCAAGTTCGAAGTAAAGGAAAGGTCTATACATGGTTGTATGTGTCTTTAATTTCAGAATCAGGAGACAAAGCCATCCAGATCTCTGAATTAAATGTTTGCAGAGGGAGTTCCAAGATAGCCAAACTTAGTCAGGGAAGGTGTTGGAAAACAGAAAAAGAAAGCTAGTGTAATGTAATAGAACAAGGGACACATTCCATCCCCAGCAAGCAGAAGAGCTTGGCAGCTTCCATCATGTGGCTCTGACCTTAGAGTCAAGAATAGAAGAAGTTCCTGGGACAGTTGATGCTGGTTAGCTGGAGCTAAGAATTTAGAAGTGATTAAGAAGAGACCAGGTCCACTGAGATAAATCTTCTGGAAAGTTTTTTTTTTTTTTTTTTTTTTCTGAGAGACCAAAGAAGCTTTATTCCAGACATAACTAAGATTGTCATGGAGAGAAGTTAAGGCTTGACACCATGAACAGAACCTATGATAGGCTATTGGTGATGTTTAGTTGTTGTTGCCATGGAAGACTCAAGTGAATTGGAGATTCCGGTAGCATGTGATAATCACCAAGAAAAGCAAGAGTAGTGGAGTAGAGGGCAGAGCAGGAGAAGTGACCCAAAACTTTTAGGAAGACAGAAGATGGTGTGTGGATCCCAGACAATGGAACAAGAATCTACAAAAGCAAAATTGCCTTGGACAACCCAAGACATTAGAGATGCTGAGGAAAGCTGCTAATAGGTAGTGGAACCAACCCAAAGCAAATAAGTGTCTTGCATTCATCAACATTGACAGGCATAGAATGACAGATATGGAGCCAGGGAGTATAGAGTTTATCCCACTTGTTCCCTGCCTTGCTTTGGTCCATTATTTCTTCATGATGGCATTTTGGAATGGCAATTTATATCCTGTGATGTTGTACATACATGATATGCTTTTTTTTTTTTTTAATTTTCACTTATTGGAGAACACAGTGAAGAGATTGTATGAATATCAGAGGTAACTTTGAATTTTGGATTTTTCACATTGTTGATAGTGTTGTAGACTATGGGGAATTTGGACATTGGATTAAATATACTTTGCATTATGTTATGGCAAGTTATGGCTCCCATAGACTCATTGGTTTAAAGAAGCCTATGGTGGCCAGGGAGTAGAATGTAGTGGTTTGAATATGCTTGGCCTAAGGAGTAGTAGTATTAGGAAGTATGGTCTTGTTGAAGTAGGTGTGATCTTGGTCGAAGAAGTGTCACTGTGTGTGTGGGCTTTGAGAACCTTCTCCTAGCTGCCTTGTAGAGAGTAATATCCTCCTGTTTGCCTTCAAAACAAGATATAGAACTCTCAGCTAATCCTGCTACATGATTGCCTGGACACTCCCATGTTTCCTGCCATGATGATACTGGAACGAATATATGAACCTTGTAAGCTAGCCTCAATTAAATGTTTTCCTATATGAGACTTGCCTTGGTCAATTATTGAGTCAACCAAAGCCCATATTGTTACACAGGGAAGATCTGGAGAAGTGGCTACAAACATTTGGTGGTGCGGAGAAGATCATGTATGGAACCCAGACATTGCCTCAAGAATCTACAGAGTTGAAGTTACCTTGGAGACCACAAGAAAGATGCTAAAGCCTTGGGATACCTGCCGAGAAAAGCTGCTAATAGGGAGTGAAGCAACTCTGGAAACCCTAACTACAACAGCAGTTTTAGTAGGATTGAAGGATATCAAAATGTTTATTTCAAGCATATTTTATATTACAAGCTTATTGTATGGACTCTAAATGAATTGGATAGATAAATGGTTCAGTCTTTACAGTGTTTGCAATACAAACATGGGGACATTTGCTTGGATCCTTATCACAAAATTAAAACCCCCAAACAGTGATGGGCATTTATAATCTAGAGTCTAGATGGTAAGAGTGGAGAACTCCTAAAGCGGTCACTGGTCAATTAGAGTTTAGATTCTCGAAGTTCAAGATAATTCGTAGGACAGAGTTTTTAATACTACCTCTCATCAGCTTCTGTGTTCCGTGAGGTTGTATATATCTACATGTAGGTGTGTAAACGTGTGTTCATATTTATAGAGTGTCTGAAAGGTGAGTATAGTGTAATTTAACAAGAATATCTAGAGACTGTGGTACTCATATTTTCGAATTTCTCTTAGAAAATTACATGGTGACCTATTTTGTTTTATTATATACTGGATTAAATACAATTCTAAATATTCATTAAGACATAATATATGAATAAAGGATTGATTAAACAAACCAGTGAGCAGTATCAGTCTATACAGTCCATAACTAAATGGCTAATTTTGT
Source organism: Mus minutoides (assembly GCA_902729485.2). Taxonomy (NCBI): domain Eukaryota; kingdom Metazoa; phylum Chordata; class Mammalia; order Rodentia; family Muridae; genus Mus; species Mus minutoides. The sequence goes on along the minus strand of LR751396.1, from coordinate 44,785 downwards.
TTGCAGGACTGATTCTTATGAATAGATATTTAATTGTATTTTTGAGACCATATTATGGAAATATAGAAAGACAGACATCTGTCTGGTGACCTTGTAACACAAGCTAAATATAGAGGCTCTTGGTGTCTATGGAGGAATTTCTTTTGCTAGTGCTTTAGGCATGGCAAGGTTTAGCTTCTCATGCCTGTGAGTTTTACTGTGAAAATTTATGAAATCTGAGGTTGTGACTTGCAGTCATTCTTGCAAGATCTCATCTTTATTGGTAAAAATTATTGAACAATAATCTTCTTATATCACACTGAACTTTAAAAATAATAACTAATTCCATTCATTTGTCTGCAAATTTCGTGATGTCCCTGTTTTTAATAGCCGACTAGTACCCCATTATGTAAATGTGCCACGTTTTCATTATCCATTACTTAGTTGAGAGCCATCTCAGTTGTTTTTAGTTTATAGCTATAAAATATGTTGCTATGAATGTAGTTGAGTAAGTGTCCTTGTGGGATGGTGGAACTTTTTTTTTTTTTTTTTTTCAGTATATGCCCAGGAATGGTATACTTGGGTCTTGAGTTCACAGTGTTTCATAGACACTACCAAATTGATTTCCACATCATTGCCACCAAGAGTGGAGGAGTGTTTCCCTTGCTCCACATTTTCACCAGCATTTGCTGTCACTTGAGATTTCAAGGACACCACAAGAAGACCTACAGATTCAACTAAGCTGGCCCATGGGTGCTCACAGGTAGCAAACCACCAACCAAAGAACATGCCTAGGCTGGATCTAAGCCTGCTACATATGCACAGCAAATGTGAATCTTGTTCTTCATGTGGGTTGCCTAGCAATTGGAACAGGTGCAGTCTCTTGACTATGTTGCCTGCCTTTGGGTTGCTTTCACATAGCTGGGATGTCTTGTCTGGCCTCAAAGGGAGATGATGCATTTAGTCCTGCTGCAACTTGATGTACTATGGGGGCAGGGCATGGAGTGAATGAAGTATAAGGGTAAGACTTGAAGGAGAGAAGTGAGAGGGGCTTGGGATGTAATGTGAATAGATAAATTAAAAATAAGAACTAATTGAAATTACTAAGAAGAAAATCTGAGGAGATGTTTGACATTATGCATGTATTAGAAAGTCCTGTCAAGTTTTGAAAATGTTTTGCTAGACAACATGATATACGCAAAATGTCTGTTATAAATAAATTGGATCTTTTGGAGTTTAAAGTTGACTATCAAATTTGAAACACATGTTCAATGTAGGACTATCTTTAATGCTGAAAATATCTTTCCAATTTACTTAATTACTGAAAACTGTCACAGTTGGAGTTGTACTAGAATAGCCAAACACTCTAAAAATTATTGTTTCTAGATTAAAAATTTCTTTAAATCTATATACTTCTTTTAAATTTAGGAGGTAGTTAACCCTCTTTTTAATTTATTTTATTTTTTATTTTTTTTTTGTTAACCCTCTTAATACTTAGCAAACTTCACAATTGTAACAAAACACCCTCTACCCCCAAATCAACATGAAATGTTTTTTTTTATTAGATATTTTTTAAATTTACATTTCAAATGCTATCCCGAAAGTTCCCTCTCCCGTCCCCCACCCTGCTCCCCTGCCCACCCACTCCCACTTCTTATCCCTGGAGTTCCTCTGTATTGGGGCATAAAAAGATTGCAATACCAAGGGGCCTCTCTTCCCAATGATGGCCGACTAGGCCATCTTCTGCTACATATGCAGCTAGAGACATGAGCTCTGGGGATTCTGGTTAGTTCATATTGTTGTTTCTCTTCTAGGGTTGCAGACCCCTTCAGCTCCTGGGATTCTATCTCTAGCTTCTCCATTGTGAGCCCTGTGTTCCATGATATAGATGACCGTGAGCATCCACTTCTGTATTTGCCAGGCACTGGCATAGCCTCATATGAGACAGCTATATCAGGGTCCCTTCAGCAAACTCTTGCTGTCCTATGCAATAGTGTCTGAGTTTAGTGACTTACTATGGGATGGGTCCCTGAAAAGTTTTAATTAAAGTAAGGTCATGAATAAGCACCTCATTTATTTCAATTAGAATTTATTGAGATTGCTTTTGATGTAAGAATTATGCACTTTTAAAAACATAGTGTAAGAGATACTTTCTGGGGGAAAGCCTAGTTTTAAAAATCTAGTTGGTAATTATGCTGGTCTAGTACCATGGTAATAGTAGGTTTTCTTCTAAGATCCATGACTACACTAGATCCTTGACTAGTCAGTCCCAAGTATGGTTTCCTTCCCTGTTGAGTGGACCTTAAGGACAATTATATAGCTGTTGTTTGTCATCAATATATTGAGTGTCACCATTATACCTTTAGGAATGGCTTGCCATGCTGGTCATTTTTGTTATGCATGGGACTTTTTGATACTATGAAAGCTAGTATGTATGAAGGATACTTTTAGTTCAGATTCTGGTCAACTCTTCTGAGATACTCTTTTTACCCATTGATCATCTGGGCAGAATATCATCTATCTCTCTAATATGGCAGGTAAGTGATAGTCACTATCCTTTTTGTCTTCTATTCTGTTCTTTCAGACTTAACTCTTAGTCCCAAAGCAACCTCCTCTTCTTGCCCTCCTTCTAATCACAGGGGACTCTACCTCTCTATGTGGAGCCAAATATCCTATTGTGTTGGTTTGAATATGCTTAGTCTATGGAGTGGCAGTATTAGAAGTTGTGGCCTTCTTAGAGTAGGGATAGCCATGTATGTGGAAGTGTGTCACTGTGGGTTTGGGATTTGAGATGTCACCTAGNTTTGATCTGCATTTCCCTGATGATTAAGGATGTTGAGCATTTTTTCAAGTGCTTCTCAGCCATTCGATATTCCTCAGTTGAGAATTCTTTGTTTAACTCTGTGCCCCACTTTTTAATGGGGATATTTGATTTTCTGGTGTCCACCTTCTTGAGTTCTTTATATATATTGGATATCAGTCCCCTATCTGATTTAGGATTTATGATTAGATATTTTTTAAATTTACATTTCAAATGCTATCCCGAAAGTTCCCTCTCCCATCCCCCACCCTGCTCCCCTGCCCACCCACTCCCACTTCTTATCCCTGGAGTTCCTCTGTATTGGGGCATAAAAAGATTGCAATACCAAGGGGCCTCTCTTCCCAATGATGGCCGACTAGGACATCTTCTGCTACATATGCAGCTAGAGACATGAGCTCTGGGGATTCTGGTTAGTTCATATTGTTGTTTCTCTTCTAGGGTTGCAGACCCCTTCAGCTCCTGGGATTCTATCTCTAGCTTCTCCATTGTGAGCCCTGTGTTCCATCATATAGATGACCGTGAGCATCCACTTCTGTATTTGCCAGGCACTGGCATAGCCTCATATGAGACAGCTATATCAGGGTCCCTTCAGCAAACTCTTGCTGTCCTATGCAATAGTGTCTGAGTTTAGTGACTTACTATGGGATGGGTCCCTGAAAAGTTTTAATTAAAGTAAGGTCATGAATAAGCACCTCATTTATTTCAATTAGAATTTATTGAGATTGCTTTTGATGTAAGAATTATGCACTTTTAAAAACATAGTGTAAGAGATACTTTCTGGGGGAAAGCCTAGTTTTAAAAATCTAGTTGGTAATTATGCTGGTCTAGTACCATGGTAATAGTAGGTTTTCTTCTAAGATCCATGACTACACTAGATCCTTGACTAGTCAGTCCCAAGTATGGTTTCCTTCCCTGTTGAGTGGACCTTAAGGACAATTATATAGCTGTTGTTTGTCATCAATATATTGAGTGTCACCATTATACCTTTAGGAATGGCTTGCCATGCTGGTCATTTTTGTTATGTATGGGACTTTTTGATACTATGAAAGCTAGTATGTATGAAGGATACTTTTAGTTCAGATTCTGGTCAACTCTTCTGAGATACTCTTTTTACCCATTGATCATCTGGGCAGAATATCATCTATCTCTCTAATATGGCAGGTAAGTGATAGTCACTATCCTTTTTGTCTTCTATTCTGTTCTTTCAGACTTAACTCTTAGTCCCATAGCAACCTCCTCTTCTTGCCCTCCTTCTAATCACAGGGGACTCTACCTCTCTATGTGGAGCCAAATATCCTATTGTGTTGGTTTGAATATGCTTAGTCTATGGAGTGGCAGTATTAGAAGTTGTGGCCTTCTTAGAGTAGGGATAGCCATGTATGTGGAAGTGTGTCACTGTGGGTTTGGGATTTGAGATGTCACCTAGCTGCCTAGAGACCAGTTTGTTTGCCTTCAGAATAAGATGTAAAACTCGGAGCTCCTCCAGTGTCATGCCTGCTTGGGTGCTTCTATGTTTTCTCTCACAATGATATGGACTGAACCTCAGAGTCAGTAAGTCAGGACAATTAAATGTTGTCTTCTATAAGAGTTGCCTTGGTCATGTTGTCTTTTCATAGCAATAAAAACCCAAACTAAGGCAGTACTTTCTGAAAACAGTCTCAACCTTCCCGTATACCTCATCTCCATTCTTTTGCGTTAGCGGGCCATCCATTAAAGTATTCTCTAACCCCTCAGCCATTACACTTACACAGACTTTAGAGTGGGCAACAGCAAGAAAAACAGCCACAAAAAAGCAACAACTAACCAAAAAGACACCATCAAGTTTAATACTTAGAATGACCTCATATCTCCATATGCCTAGACACTATCACAAAATGACAAACATGAACATCCAAGACAATATGCCTCCAGCAGTATACCCATAATATAAACTCTGAGAATTGTAATATAGTTGAAACACATGACAAGGGCCTCAAACAACAATAGTGAGTATGTTCAAGGACCTTAAATAGGCTATGAATAAATGCCTCAATAAAGCCCTTGAAAGCATAAATACCTTTATAATATAACACATGAAAGTACAATTTGAGGATAAATTTGATCACTAAAGAAAACCAAAATCAAAATGAAACAGGAAATGAAAAATTTATGATAATTAACAAAAATTTCAGAGGTAAACTTCAGAGAAATGAGTATCTCTGTTCAAAAAAATGCAAAATCTAAAAAAAAAAAATCAGCCACAAAATATTATGAAATTCTGAGTCATGATTAAAAGACTAAATTTATGAATATTAGAAATAAAAGAATATACCCATGTCAAAGTCACACAGAACACCATTTTAACAAAATCACTGAAGAAAACATTTCTTACCTAAAGAAGAAGGTGCCTATCAAAGTTCAAGAAACATAGAGGCCACAGATAGACAGGATCAGAAAAGAAATTTCTCATGACATATAATAAAAACACCAAAGGTCTAGAACAAAGAACAGATATTTAAGGCTGCAATGTTAAAAGATCAAGTAACATGTAAAGGCAGACCCATTCAAATAATACTTGATTTCTTAATGGAGAATCTAAATGCCAGAAAGGCCTGGAAGGATATTCCACAGAACCTGTGAGAAGACAAATCCCCCCCCCCAAACAACAAAAACAACAACAACAACAACAACAACAACAACAACAACAACAAAAACTATCAATCATATTAGGAGGATAGAGTAATCCCTGTCAAAATTCCAATAGAAAGTCTCATACAAATTGGGGAAAATCATTTCCAGCTTCATGTGGAAACACAAAAATCTCAGGATAGATAAAATAGTAATTAAAGAACTTCTAGAGGTGTCACCATGCCAGATTTCAAGACATGCAACAGAACCATAGGAATAAAAGCAGCATGGTATTGGCATGCATCGATCAGTGGAATTTAGTGGAATACACAGACATAACACTAAGTAGCTATGGAAATCTGATGTATATATCTACATATTATGGAAGATTTTCCTTATTTACATTTCAATTGTTATCCCCTTACCTGGTTTTCCCCTTCCTGGAGACCTCCTATCCCATATCCTCTCCCCTGCTTCTATGAGGGTGCTCCTCCATCCACCCACCCACTCCTGCCTCCTCACCCTAGATTCCCCTACACTGGGGCATCTATCAAGCCTCCATAGGACCAAGGTCCTCACCTCCCATTGATGCCTGACAAGGCCATTCTCTGCTACATATGCAGCTGGAGCCATGTGTACTTCTTGGTAGGTGGCTTAGTCCATGGGAGTTCTGCACAGTCTGGATGGTTGATATTGTTTTTCTTCCTATGGGGTTGCAAAGCCCTTCAGCTCCTTCAGTCCTTTCTCTAACTACTTCATCCGGGACCCTGTGCTCATTCCAATGGTTGGCTGTGAGCATCCACCTCTGTATTTGTCAGGCTTTGGCAGAGCCTCTCAGAAGACAGGTATATAAAAAAAGCAAAAGATATATATCTGAGAAAAGACATCTGCAAGAAATTGTACTGGACAATTTGGATGTGTGCATGTAGAAAATGCAATATGTAAAAGATCCAAATGAGCAGGGCGTGGTGGCGCACGCCTTTAATCCAGCACTTGGGAGGCAGAGGCAGGCAGATTTCTGAATTCGAGGCCAGCCTGGTCTACAAAGTGAGTTCCAGGACAGCCAGAGCTACACAGAGAAACCCTGTCTCGAAAAACAAAACAAAACAAAACAAACAAACAAACAAACAAAACAAAACAAAAAAAGATCCAAATGTATCACCTTGTACAAAACTCAATTTCAAATACATTATTCACCTCAATTTAAAACTGTCTACACTTAATCTTATCAATGAAAAATTGGAGAATATGCTTGAGTTCTGAACTGGATACTCACTGGTAACCCAAGCAGTAAGACCAGAAATTAATGGAAAGAACTTCATGAAATAAAGAGTAAGTAAAAGCAAATGACATCATCATTCTGGAAAAGCAGCAAGGTAGAGAATGGGGGAAAGCATGGATCAATTTTACATCTGATAAATAACCAAATTAAAAAAATAACAAAGAATGGAAACCAAGAGAGGCAGAGAAATCTCAAAAGATGAAACACAAATGGCTAAGAAACACTTAAAGACTGTTCAAGATCTTTAGTCATCAGGGGAATGCAACTTATAACTACTTTGAGATTTCATCTCATACTATTCACAACAATAAAACAAATGAGAGCTCATAGTGGGGAGGATGTAGGGTAAGGGAACTACTTATTCATTGCTGGTGGAAATGGAAACTTACAGCCGCTATGGAAATCAGTGTTGCTTCCTCAGGAAGGTGGGGAAGAAAGGTACATATGACCAATTTGTAGCAACTTTGTGGTTCTACTCAAGAGACTGCATCACAGCTTGAAGATCCTCATAATACTAAGTAACTGGAAACAGCCTACATGTCCATAAACATTTTGTATGGAGAATGAAAGTATGGTGCATTTACATGATCTAATATTATTCACTTGTTACAAACTGTGTAGGTAAATGGATGGAACTAGAAAAACAACAACAACAACAACAACAACAAAAACCTTACAGAAGTAACCTCGGCTTAAAAAGTCAAATATTGTATGTTTTTTCTCATATGTGGATGTTATATTTTAAGCCTTTAATAGGCTTGTTATAATCTTTATATTCGTGGAAGTTAGACATTAAGTTAGGAACTACAGGAGAAGAGAGACTCTATCAAGAAAGAGGAAGTAGAACATATATTTATGGGGAAACAGGAGAGCCTTAAATGGAAGGATTAATTACTGGGATGGAAGATAGGCACAAGGGAAGGAATTAGTGAGAACTAATACAAAAACATCATTTGAGGGGCCATTTGATAACCTTCTACTTTAGATTATTCCTAGAATATATATGTACATGAAAAATATAAATGGAGTTATCAAACCAAGGGGCAAGGTCATGCACTGACTAGAAGATTATTTTTCCCACTAAATGAAACCTCCATTACCAGAATGGATTAAATCTACGTGAGTCATTGGCTATAAGGGTCCCATGGAATTCTCTACACATCAGAAGTTATTTTCCAAGGCTATTGCCTGCTCTGTAAAAACTGACAGTAATGTCCTATTACTGAAGATAACACTGATTCATTGAATAGGGAGAAGTTGATTTAGTGCCTAACTAGTGCAGTCCCTCCTACTGACTAGTACTCATGCATTCTAACAGAGAAGAAAGATAACCACTAACCCAGATAAAAACCCTGTGATCTACAATGGTGACCTACATTCAAGATATGCTGGGGCAAATAGTGGCACAAACATAATGGGGATAACCAACTACTCTCTAATTGGATTTAACCCTAGCATGTGAGATGTTCTCCCATGCCTGACACTCCTTTGGTGATGAAGAACCTTTTGCTATATAGGCAGTGGGCATAGAGAAGAATCATATACTACTGTGTTGCTAAAAAATATAATAATAACTCCTAATGACATTTTGCTACATCCTTATATCAGTGCTTCATTCATACATTACCAGAGAAGCCTTCGATTTCACTATATCATTTCTATGACAAAGACAAATAAATGGACAATATTCAGAGAGTGTGTCAGTACTAAATGGTATGTCTTCATTAACCACTTTCCCTAAGGACTCAGTAATCTATGAGAAAGAGGAGCTATGAAGTTTACAAGAACAAGAGGCGTTGGTTACACTAAGAAGACAGTACCCTTCAATCACAATAGAACTGAAACACATATGAACTCACAAAGTCTGTAGCAATACATACAGGGTCTGTCTGCACAAGCAAGTTCAAGCTAGACAATATCTTAGTAATGTGAGGGTGAAGTGGACATGGGCTCCTATCTGTAACCAAGAGCTAATTCCATTTGACAACTGCTTTCAACATAAAAATTAGTTTCCCCAGAATATTTTCAATGGATATACAAACCACACTTCAGTGTATGTTTCTTGTCCAATAGGAGATGGCCAACACAAAATGAACTCAAAGACATTTGTAGAAATTTTTTGTAATATTGTTTTGGGGGATATGTTTTTGTCTTAGTGGTTTTTTGCTTGTATATTATGATATCTGATTTGGGGATCTCATACATTTTGTGTGTGTGTTCTTGTTTTTATGTTTATATTTTAGTTTACATATTTGTTTTTTAAAGAGAATATCGAAGTGGGTTGGGTTGGGTAAGTGAAAAGGTGGGGAGGATTTCATAGGAGCTGGGTAGGAAAAGCAGTGATCAGAAGATATTCTATTAATAATTTTTGATTAAAAAGTTAATGTAGATATTTTAAAAACATATATTTTAAATGTATAAGTTGAAAATACTTCATTACAAATTCAAGTCCTTAAATGTAAAGGCCCAAGAAATATGTTTTCTATTATGTGAAAATAATATAGCCAAATTTTGTCTGAATCCATTCTCATTTGTAGAAGTAATAAATTAGTACCAATGTAGAAAAATGAGATGGAAAAATTTAGGACAGGCTAAAAGGTTTTTTTTTTTTTTTTTTTTTTTTTTTAATTTTTATTTTTAAAATTTTTTTTTTTTTATTTTTTTTTTTTTTTTTTTTTTTTTTTTTTTTTTTTTTTTTTAGTTAGATTGTAATCCTAGAAATTATTTGATTTTAGATATTTTATCTTTTTCCTTTATGCTTATTTTTACTATTTTGAGAAGAAATGATTACCCGTTATTAATAGAAAACTAAAATACTAATGTTTACATTTTTAAACATTCAATGTATCTTAGTGCTACAATATTTACTTAGCACCTCTGCAATATTTTTTCCTTCAATAGAAAAATAGCCAGTACAAAATTGTGCATTTTCAATAGATTATGGAGGATATCATGATACTACATAGAAGAAAAAGTGTTTTTCATTTTATTTTATGCAGGATAATAAGTTTAATAGTTGTCATATTCAAAATAGGCAAAAATGCCTGGAATGTTTAAAATATTTCATATGAATTTAATGGACATTATATATACATCTTGATATATTATTCTCATTGATAATGTATTTATGCTCTTACACAATGCACATGTACACCAGTATTCAATTGGCATAAAATAGTAAACTGCTTACAGGTAATATTGATTCAGTCTTCTTATGATAATATTGCTATTATGAATAAATGGAATAAAAGATAATTAAAGCCATAATATATGATACAATGCTCAAACTGACTTGGCGAGAGAGATCCTATCATACTAAATTGTGTTCATGTTTGTCTATCAAGCTTTTCAATGCTAAGAGTTAGGCATTTGAGTTCTTAAAGATGTTAAGAAGTTACCCAGAAGTTTATAACAGTAAAGAACCTTTAAACCTGGAGACAGGATCTATATAGAAAAATCATTATTATTGTCTTTCCTCAGCTTGCTGCTTCTGTTTAAAACTCTGTGCTGTTAAACAATTTGTTAAAGTCAGTTGGATAAGGTCCTTTAATAAATATAAGTCACCATGCAGTTTCCAGTGCAATGAAGCATACCTCCCTCCCAAGTAGAAGATGGAAATTTCAAAGAGAAAGGAGGATTTGGGTAGTGTCTGGCTATCTGAGGCTGCTCTTTGTCTCAAAATCTCGGTACTAAGCTTGGTGGCTTTGAAATGTATTACATATTCATTATTATGCTAGAATTTTTGACTAAAATAAGAATTAACTCAATAACACATTAGGGTAGCAAATGAGTAAAAGCTATTTCTCAGCAGTACAAATACTTACTATAAAACTATAATGTCATATATACTCTATTGTATTGTCTAGTTTAGAAAAAGTATCCTTCTAAATAAATATTAAATTTTCAATTTGACTGGTGAATATTTTACATTGTACTCAACTCACCTGTATCTTGCCTTTCCTCAAGGAACTCTCAGAATTTAATTTAATTTAATTTAATTTAATTTAATTTAATGTACCATATTATTGTGAAAGACCAACTTTAAACTTCATAAGTAAAGTGTTTTGTTATTCTTTAATCTTCATTTACACTCCAGTCTTTATCTCCCTCCTGGTCCACCCCACCTCAACTGGGGCCCATCTTATTCCTCCCCCCATCTCTGAGATGTTGTTCCCACTCCCCTACCCACCCATTTCCAGACCTCCCCACTGCCTGGGCCCTCAAGTTTCTCGAGGTTTGTACTGGCAAGTTTTGTGTGTCAATTTGACACAGGCTGGAGTTATCACATAGAAAGTAGCTTCACGAGAAACCCTCTCTCGAAAAACCAAAAAAAAAAAAAAAAAAAAAAAAGTAGCTTCAGTTGTAGAAGTAGTTGTGGAAGTGCATCCACTAGATCCAGCTGTGGGGCATTTTCTCAATTAGTAATCAAGGAGTGGTACTATCTCTCAGCTGATAGTCTTGAATTCTATAAGAAAGGAAGCTAAGCAAGCCAGTAACATTCTTCCATGGCCTCTGCATCAACTCCTGCTTTCTGACCTGCTTACTTAAAGTCCTGACTACTTTTGGTGATGAACAGCAATGTGAAGTGTAAGCTGAATAAACCATTTCCTCCCAAACTTGCTTCTTGGTCATATTGTTTGTGCAGGAATAGAAATCCTGACTAAGACAAGGGTTAACTGCATCTTCTCTCACTGAGCTCAGACCAGACACTCCTCTGCTGTATATGTGTTGGGGGCCTCATCTATAAGAAATAAAGCACCATCTTAAGTGCCCCCATGTTCCAGTTAAATTTTACATTTGTTAAGGCAGAAATAAAAATAGTTTTATGTTAAAAAATAATTGGTTGTTTATTGTTATTTTATCACTCTTAACCAGGAAATGGGATCATATTTGAAATGTAAATCAAGAAAATATCTAATAAAAATAATAAAGGCAAAATAAAAAAAAACACTTTCATCAACTTTTCTTACTTAAAATTTTTACTTAATTTATTCATGTATGTTTGTAGTGTGTGTATATGCCTGCATGAATGTCATGGCATACATGTGGAGTACGTGGAGATTTGAGAACTCCTATTGTTACTTTCCTATCATCCTGTGATTCTTGAGACTCTACCCAGGTCGTCTATCAGATGTTTTACTCTTTGGATCATCTTGATGGCCTCTATATTTTAGTGCAAGTAGCTGGGAGTAGAAATAGAAGTTTTCTTGTCAAACTCATATAGCATATTCTGATGTAAAATGTAACCCTCATTTGCCAGATGTAACTATTATCTTGGAAGCATACTGCTGAATGAGATCATCATTTCTAATCATCTTTTCTTTTTCTTTTCTGAACTATGGCTGACTGGTTCTGTTCAGCCATTCTGCCTCAAACTACCTTTCTAAGCAGACTAATTCAATCTGACTTCTTTTAGCTTCTCAATGAATTGTTCTGCTTTGCCTCAAACAATTTCTGTCATTTTTTTTCACTAATCTTCTGGATTCTTTCCATTCTCAGGCTTCAACTGCCTCTGCTGACCTGCAGTGAGCTGCCCTGACTCAACTCCTTTGACTCACTGAAATCAACTCAACACAACTCAACTGACTGACTCTCTCTTGCTCTCTCTCTCTCTCTCTCTCTCTCTCTCTTTCTGTTCTGCTTTCAAGTAGTCTCTGATTTCTGTCTATCCTTATGAAAGTTGGGTGCATACTATCTCTGATTCATTCTGTCAAATCTTTCTCTGATTTTCCCCTTTGTATGCCCCTCAATTAGAGATCACTTTCAAACATGAGTTCTTCCTTCTACAAACTAACTTTACCATCATTGTTTGGGATTAAAGGTGTATAAAAGTATGTGCCTGATTTCCAGCAGGATCATACAGACCACAGTATTTGGATGTGATCCCTTTCCAGGATAGAGCCATGTTACTGGGTTAAAATTCCTCTACATTCTGAGAAAGTAGAATCATTAATACATTTGAAGTGCTTTTACATCTCTATCCATAACATCATTGCTGATAGGTACATACTCATTGCCCTTCTGGAAAATGGGTTTGTATCATATCTAGGAAGTGAAAGGGTAGGTCATAGGAATGTATATGCAAGAAGTTCACTTTTTATGCATTGCAACTAGTGTTGGACAGATGACTCAGAAGCACTTGCTACTCTTATGGAGGCCAAGCTGGTTACTAACATCTATGTTGGGCAACTTATAGTACCCCTCCCTTTTGGCCTCAGCATGTACCTTCAGGTGTATATATGTGTATGCACACACACACACACACACACACACACACACACACACACACAGAGAGAGAGAGAGAGAGAGATCTATCTATCATCTATCTAATTTGGATATCAATTGTTTTTTTATAAGGATTTGGGGGAACTTTTTCATATGAATACTACATTTATAGTATTCTACCTCACACTGTCACTGTACCAATTCCTCTCTGTCCAAAATCCTCTTAAATATATGAAATCTATTCTCTGTGAATAAAGTCAGAGATGTCTGAAATTTATTAGCATTTGATAGCTGTTTTAGCTGTTTGGGGCTAGTTTTAGCGATATGATGAGTGGTAGGTGGGCTACATTCCATGTCAATCCCCACTCCCAAGAGTAGTTGCACAAAAAGCCTCGATGTAGAAGTTGAGAAAAGAGACCTCTAAGTTGGCAAATAGAGAAGGATAGATATAGAAGATATGTGACAAAATTTGAGAATGTGAGTAAATATGATCAAAATGCATCATCTGAAATCTCAATGAATTAATAAAAACATTATTAAAAACAATATTCAGATAATAAGTATTTTAGAAGGTCCAGATGCAAAGGGACCATTTATACTTCATTCCTCTTTCCAAGAATGATAGAATGATAAAGGGGGCTGAAAGAATATAAGAGCCAGAGATAATAGAAGAATATATTCTGGACATAGCAGTGCATCTGCTCATATGAACTCATCTTGTCTTTGGGAGCATGCACAAAATGTGTGAGGCCACTTTAGAACAACTCTCAGTATGGGGAGAAAAGTTGGGCACATAAGTCCTCCTTTCCAAGAAAATATTGACAATTGCTATGTGCTGAGTGAGGGAAAGTTTTCTCAAAGCCTGTAGTTCCCTGATAAGACAAACATGTTCCACTGAATGACAAAATGTCAAAAAATATTTAGATATGTGAGGTAACAAGTGTTAGGTGCTGGGAGAGGAAGAGAATCTGCAAGCTTGTAGCTCCCTGATAAGACAAATGTGGTCCATTTAAAGACAAATTATCTAAGAATATTTAGATATTTTGAGCAGATCAAATTGATCTTGTGGAATTTGACAAAATAGAAATGAATACAGAGTTTGTTAGTTAGGAAAGAGGCATATATCTGAGAAGATTTGTCAAGAGAGGGCAATGATTTGATCAAAGCCTGTTGTATTAAATTCTCAAAGAGGTAAAACAATATACAGATAAAAAGAAGTCAGGCACTAACAACTGTATATGACTATAATTACTCAGAAGAAGTGAGACAAAACTATGGTGACAGAGGCACACTTGTGTGGGCTAATTGTAGAAAAGAGAAAAATTTTACTTCTACAGAATGACCTATAACCTCTGTTGTAGTGGTTAGATAAGTTTACATATTTATTGAAACTATTGAATACATTAAATTGATATATTTTATTGTGATTAAATGAAACATCTAGAAAAGTAGGTCTAGTAAATGATTATTAAGTAGTCAGGCTATAAATTTGAAATAATAGTAGTGTAAAATTTTCTTAACATGAACAAATACCTTGATTTGATCTCTAATGCCACAAAAATTAAATATGTAAAATTAGAAATATATCAGATTTCACTTTCCTTTTTTGTTGTTTTTTTGTTTTCTCTTTCTTTCTTTCTTTCTTTCTTTCTTTCTTTCTTTCTTTCTTTCTTTTTTTTTTTTTTTTTTTTTTTTTTTTTTTTTTTTTTTTTTTTTTTTTTTTTTTTTTTTTTTTTTTTTTTTTTTTTTTTTTTTGAGACAGGGTTTCTCTGTATAGCCTTGGTAGTCCTGGAACTCACTCTGTAGACCAGGCTGACTGCAAACTCAGAAATCTGCCTGCTTCTGCCTCCCAAGTGCTAGGATTAAAGGTGTGCACTACCATGCATGGCTATCACCTTCCTTTTTTATTCCCCAAAAGGAGAATAATTAAAATTTACTTCACTGTCATAGAAAAAGGCTAGGCAATAAAGCCAAGATGAATATAGTTTATGAAATTATAATAAAGTAAGGTATAGTCGATTAGGAATTTTTATATTCCCTTCGTAAACATTATTTTCAAAGGGAAGAAGAAATCCCAGAGCCTTCTGGTGCCTTGTGGGAAGAATGCATTCACAGGCTAGAACACTAGTTGCAAAATAAGAATCATTACCTCTGTCATTGTGTATCAGCATGATTTGTATGTTTTCATGCAGTAAAGGTCATTCTTTGATTCTCTGATATAAGTCTCTGTGTAAGCAAAGTTATGCAGACAATTCCAATACTGAATAGAATTTTGTGCTTCCTAAAGGAATAATGGAACTATGATGAAAAATCACTTTTCCTGTTGAAATATTTGAACACAGCCTGTGATTTATCAAAACCTAAAAGAGTCATGGAATTATAGATTAATAAATTATGTAATGTATTTTGTTAATACTTTATGTCTTTCACTGGAAGGTAATATTTAATTATTTTTAACTGATGCGATTTTTTTCCAATTCAACATGAAGAATTACTAGTCCTATTAAAGGGAGATACTTTAAGTCAAAGATGAGATTAAGTTAATTTATTAATGAAAATGAGAAATGCTATTCTCTGAGTATTACATAACTAGATTTGATAACTTTTAATTGATTTATAAGTATATGATATATTTGAATTAGACTCATAATTCTGAATTGTGTTTAGTTAGCTATTGAGTTCACAATTATGTAGTCATATTCAAGTCACTGCTCCTAATTCTTACTAAAGAGCTTCTAGACAGACAACAGTAAACAATGTACATTCCTGAGCATTGATTAGGGAAAGCTTGGAAGAGTTTTATATATTCAGTTTCTATGTATCATCTTCTAGTAGGCTGGTACTCAGACATTATAAAAGGTATGCACCTCTTAGGGTTGTCATAAGGTTTACATGAGTTCACAAGCTGAGTATGGTGGCCATGCCTTCAATTCACATACTGAGAAGGCAGAGATAGGTGGATCTCTGGCCAGCATGGTGTATAGAGAAAGTTCCTGGACAGCCCGAGCTCTGTTACACAGAGAAATTCTGTCTCAGAAAATCAAACCAACCAACCAACCAACCAAACAAACAAACAAAAATCCAAAATACTTTTGCTGAATGATAAGCACAGCATAATGTGTTAGCATTTTCTATGTAGGTTTGTTGGCCAAAACAAGTAACTCTGGAATCCTATCTAGTGCTGCTAGGAGGAAAATATATCATCAGAGCAAATGGACATTTAAACATAGCTTAAAAGTTATAGCTATTAGATTGCCAGTATTCTAAGAAGCATGAGAAAATGTCACTAATTCATTCAAATACTTTGTAATAAGATATTTTCTTTTTTTACATTTCAAATGCTATCCAGAATGTTCCCTATACCCTTCCCTCACCCTACTCCACTACCCACCCATTCCTACTTCTTGGCCCTGGCATTCCCACTTCATGGCCCTGGCATACCCACCCATTCCCATGTCATACTGGGGCATATAAAGTTTGCAAGACCAAGGGGTCCCTCTTCCCAATGATGTCCTACTAGACTATCTTCTGCTACAAACGCAGCTAGAGACAAAAGTTCTGGGAGTACTTGTTAGTTCATATTGTTGTTCCACCTAAAGGGTTGCAGACACCTTCAGCTCCTTGGGTACTTTTTCTAGATCCTCCTTTGATGACCCTATGTTCCATCCTATAGATGACCATGAGCATCCACTTCTGTATTAACCAGGCACTGGCATAGCCTCACTCAAGGTATCTATATCAGTATACTTTCAGGAAAATCTTGCTAGCAAATGCAATAGTGTCTGGGTTTGTTGGCTGATTATGGTATGGATCACCATGTGGGATAGTCTCTGGATGGTCTATCCTTTCGTCTTAGCTCCATACTTTGTGTCTGTAACTACTTCCATGGGTTTTTTGTTCCCTAATATAAGGAGGAGTGAAGTATCCACACTTTGGTCTTCATTCTTCTTGATTTTCTTGTGTTTTGAAAATTGTATCTTGGGTATTCTAAGTTTCTGGGCTTATCAGTGAGTAGATATCAAGTAACTTCTGTGGTGATTTGGTTACCTCACTAAGGATGATATCCTCCAAATACATCCATTTGCCCAAAAATTTCATAAATTCATTGTTTTTAATAGCTGAGTAGTACTCCTTGTATAAATGTACCACATTTTCTGTATCCATTCCTATATTGAGGGACATCTGGGTTCTTTCCAGCTTCTGGCTACTATAAATAAGGCTGCTATGAGCACAGTGGGTCAGGGATCCGTATTACCAGGTGGAAAATCTTCTGGGTATATCTGCAGGAGAGGTATGGCTGAATCTTCTGGTAGTATTATGTCAAGGAATTTTCTGAGGAACTGCCAGAATGATTTCCAGAGTGGTTGTATAAACTTGCAATTCTACCAGCAATGGAGAGTGTTCCTATGTCTCCACATCCTGTGTCTCTTCTGCTGTCTACTTGCTCACCCTCTGCAGTCCACAAGCTTATCTGTGCAGACTGCTCTCAGGAGGACCTGTAAGAGAAGATGGCTCCCTTACCTGCTCTGGGGGACGGGGGGGGGGGTGTTGGTGTCAGAACCTTCCTGAGCGTCCACCTCTCCTCTGGCGGGGAAATTGCCCAGAATCTAGAGTGCGAAACTGGGGTCTGTCCCAGAACCTGTGTTGCTTCTGCAGCAAGCTTGCTCACCTTCTGCAGTCCAAAAGCTGATCTGCTCAGACTGGTCTCAGAGGTACCAGGGAGACAAGATGGCTCCCTCACCTGCTCTGGGGGGGTCACAACCCACCTGGGAGGCCATCTCGCCCCTGGCAGGGAAGATGCCCAGATGTCTGGAGCCCAAAATGGGGGTCTGTCCCAGAAGCTGTGTTGCTTCTGTCTCAGAAGCTGTGTAGCTTCTGCTGTCTGCTTCCTCACCCTCTGCAGTCTCCAAGCTGATCTGTGCAGACTGCTCTCAGAGGGACTTAGAAGACAAGATGGCTCTCTTACCTGCTCTCAGGGGGAGGCCGCCTCTCCTCTGGCTGCTAAGGTCCCCGGATGTCTGGAGCCTGAAACAAGGGTCTGTCCCAGAAGCTATGTCACTTCTGCTGACCTCTTCCTCACCCTCTGCACTCTGCGAGCTGATCTGTGTAGACTGCTCTCAGAGGGACCTGGGACACGAGATCTCAAATATTTTTAACTGTGTGTTTATTAACACCTCAAGCATCTTTATGGATCCAGTCAGAGTCAGTGAATACTTGTTGAACTGAACTCAGATGGTTTATCATAATCCAAAGTTAGAAATAAATGTGTATTTTTATCTAAACAGCTTTAATTGGATAATATACATAAAGGAAGGATTTAGAACTGTTTGTAAAAGATTACCACAAATGTCAGAAAGGATACATCACATGCAAAAATATGCCATGGATTTGGACAGAATAAAGAGAAGGCAACATCCGATAATTCATATCAGATGGGAAACAAATAGGACTATATGAAAAGTTTTAGGGAAAATGGTAACTAATCTTTTAGAATTTGGAGTCTATGAGGAAATATATAATTTTGAGTCTTTTCTAGTTAAGCTTAACAATCATCCCATTTCCCAATTTTCATTTTTCTTATCACCAAATTTAAATATGACCGATAAGAATGAAGGTCACTGAACAATTACAGAAAAAACTTTTGGTTCTTCACTGACAGCTCATTTATTTTAATTTTATTTTTGAGATTTAATGTAATGACATCACCTCTTTTCCATTTCCTCCTTAAAAACTCTCCCACATATCTTTGTTCTCTTTCAAATTCATGCCCTCTTTTTTCATTAATTGCTGTTATATTCATATATGTATATGCATAAATACTATAAAATATAACCTGTTCAATCTATATAATCTTGTTTAGATAAATGTTTGAAGGATCAACAATTTGATATTGGTTTGTTCTATACTGAGAAAGATTATTCCTCTCAGTTCCAGCTTTCCATATTTGCAGGCAGTTCTTTTTGTAGGGTTGAGGCCTTATAGTCTTTCCGAGCCATTGTAGCATGGTATTATGGTTTGTATATGCACGGCCCAGGGAGTGGAACTATTAGTATGTGTGGCCTTGTTGGAGGAGGTGCAGCCTTGTTGGAGAAGGTGTACCACTGTGGGTGTGGGTTTTTAGACCCTCGTCCCAGCTGCCTGGAAGCCTGTATTCTGCTAGCAGCGTTCAGATGAAGATGTAGAATTCTCAGCTCCTCCTGCACCATATCTGCCTGGATACTGCCATGTTCCTGCTCTGATGATAATGGACTGAACCTCTTAACCTATAAGCTAGCTCCAATTAAATGTCCTTATAAGAGTTGCCTTGGTCATGGTGTCTGTTCACAGCAGTCAAACCCTAACTAATAGGGAAGTCTATTGTTGCAGTCTTTGTTCAGTTCAAGGCTAGGCAGACATGTTGCTAAAATTTTAATGTCTGTATCTTCTGACATAACTAGAAAACATAATCTCACAGCAAATTCCTTGATCTTCAGACTCTTACAATGCTATGCCCCAACACAGATTTTTCAATGTTTCCTGACCCTAATATGGGGAGTAGATAAAGTCAGTTACCCAAATCGGAAGGATGTTCTCTTAACCTTGTGAGTCTGTTGATTTGAATGTAATTCTCAATACAAAGTTACTTCTCTGAACCATTCACTCTCCTTTTCTTGATCTACTTTCCCTAAGACTGGATATTTTTAGTGTCTAGCCTATTACATATGATTGTCAATATTGTGAGAGTTAATTTGCAATACTGTATTTTGTCCAAAATCTACTTTGTAGCACAGTCTATGCACAATATATAGAAATACAAGCTCTGCTCCCACACCAGCCCAGGGCTTGGCCACAGGCTCTGTGCACTCTCCACGGGACCCCCCAGGCTGTCTTGGGACCACAGGTGAGCAGCTGAAAGCAGCAGCTGTTCCTGCCCAATCCCGTGCGACCTAAGTCACCAGCCAGGACAGAGTTAAAGGCCCAGCTCAGGACAGACTCTCCCTTCCCGTTCCGGTCTGGTCTGGTGCACCCACACCAGCCCAGGGCTCGAGCACAGGCTCTGCGCACTCTCCACGGGACTCCCTAGGCTGTCTTGGGACCACAGGACTCCCCAGGCTGTCTTGGGACCACAGGTGAGCAGCTGAAAGCAGCATCTGTTCCTGCCCAATCCCTTGCGACCTGAGTCACCAGCCAGGACAGAGATAAAGGCCCAGACCATTTCAGACTCTCCCTTCTGGCCTGCACCAACACCAGGTCTCCTTGGTTAGAGATGGCAGGAGGTAAGCGTAAGAACAGAAGCAACAGAATCCAAGGGTACTTGGCATCACCAGATCCAAACTCACCCACCCCATCAAATCCTAGATACAACAGCTGTACTGGCTAGGTTTGTGTCAACTTGACACAGCTGGAATTATCACAGAAAAAGGAGTTTCAGTTGGGGAAATGCCTCCATGAGATCTAGCTGTGAGGCATTTTCTCAATTAGTGATCAAGGGCCCCTTGTGGGTGGGACCATCACTGGGCTGGCAGTCTTGGGTTCTATAAGAGAGCAGGATGAGCAAGCCAAGGGAAGCAAGCCAGTAAAGAACATCCCTCCATGGCTTCTGCATCAGCTCCTGCTTAAGTTCCAGTCCTGACTTCCTTTGGTGACGAACAACTGTATGGAAGTGTAAGCCGAATAAACCCTTTCCTCCCCAACTTGCTTCTTGGTCATGATGTTTGTGCAGGAATAGAAACCCCTGACTAAGACAACAGCACACCAGAAAAACAGGACATGGATATAAAGTCACTCGTCAGGATGATGATGGAGGACTACAAGAAGGAAATACAGGAAAACGCAGATAAACAAGTAGAAGCATTTAAAGAGGAAAAACTTAGAGAGGTACAGGAAAACACAGATAAACAACTAGAAGCATTTAAAGAAAAAAATACGTAGAGAGTTACAGGAAAACAATACCAAACAGGTGATGGAATGGAACAAAACCATCCAGGACCTAAAAATGGAAGTAGAAACAATTAAGAAAAACCAAAAGGAAATAACCCTGGAGATAGAAACCATCGGAAAAAAATCAGGAACCATAGATATGAGCATCAGCAACAGAATACAAGAGATAGAAGAGAGAATCTCAGGCACAGAAGATTCTATAGGAAGCATATACAAGACAATCAAAGAAAATGCTAAATGCAGAAAGATTCTCACACAAAATATCCAGGAAATCCAGGACACAATGAGAAGACCAAACTTAAGGATAATAGGAGTAGATGAGAAGAAAGACTATCAAACTAAAGGGCCAGCAAATATCTTCAACAAAATAATAGAAGAAAACTTTCCATACCTAAAGAATGAGAAGCCCATAAACATACAAGAAGCCTACAGAACTCCAAATAGGCTAGAACAGAAGAGAAATTCCTCCTGACACATAATAATCAGAACAACAAACGCACTAAATAAAGAGAGAATATTAAAGGCAGCAAGGGAAAAAGGTCAAGTAACATATAAGGGCAGACCTATTAGAATCACTCCAGACTTCTCACCAGAGACTATGAAAGCCAGAAGATCATGGACAGAGATTATACAGACACTAAGAGAACACAAATGCCAGACCAGGCTACTGTACCCAGCAAAACTCTCATTTACCATAGATGGAGAAACCAAAGTATACCATCACAAATTCAAATTCACACAATATCTCTCCACGAATCCAGCCCTTCAAAGGATAATAAAAGAAAAACACCAATACAAGGATGGAAACTATGCCCTAGAAAAAGCAAGAAAGTAATCCTTCAACAAACCTAAAAGAAGACAGCCACAAGAACAGAAACACAACTCTAAAAACAAAAATGACAAGAAACAACAATTACTGTTCCTTAATATCTCTTAATATCAATCGACTCAATTCCCTGATAAAAAGACATAGACTATC
>LR751396.1:0-15836 GCA_902729485.2 Mus minutoides | reverse complement strand
AAAAAAAATTGAAAGCATTAAGTAACTGTATTAAAGTTATAAGGAAAAAGGGAAGTGGACCTGTTCAGCAATAGTTCTTTGGGGGCAAGCTTGATCTTTGACAGCAGTTCAGTCCCATAGCAAACACCAAATATAACTCAGCAGCTGCAGACCAAATATATCTCTTGGCAGTCAGCCACCAGGCATGAAGCAGCAGCTACAGTCCAACCCTCTAGGCGGGCAGACACCAGACATAAACCAGCAGTTATAGTTCAATGCTAAAGATACTACAAGGCATGCCCATCCATCTGAGATAAGGCTGTGGAAGCAGCAAGCTGCTGCAGGAACACCACAAGCAGTTCTTGGTGAGTTTTTCTCAGTGACAGTTCCCAAAAGGTGAGCTCAACAACACTGTATAAGGCAAACTAATACATGTATCTTGTTAGTGAAGAATAGTTAGGTGGAGCAAACCAAGCCAATGCTCAGTTCTCATCTCTTGCTGTCTGTTTATTTATACTCATTCAGAACAGGTGCTTTCCCATGTTGGCTATATTAAAACATCATTTTACCTGTGTCTGCCTCAGGAAAACCTTCTTTCATGTGTCTGTCTGATTTACCAAGACATGTTTTTACCTATGTGAAGCAGGAAAACATCACTTGGCATAACTAACTTTCAAGGAAACTACAAGTATCTTTGTCAAGAAACTGTACATAGACTTAAGATGGAATCCAATCTAGAAATAAATAATAATGGATTATTACTGGAAGTATTTAACTTGCCTTTTTCATATAAGTGGAAAATTCATTACAGGTCCCTAATTCCCTTTAAACTCTATCATCATTAGGAAATAACAATATAGTGAAAGCAACTAACTGTGAACCATGTAAAGGAATATGTGTTTACACAGATGTAAACAGAACTTAGAGAATACAAAAGAGTGGTTTTATGTTAGGGACATGATTATTTATCTCCCTGTTGTGGAAAAAAATGAAATGTAAATTAAACACAAGCAGGTCAAGGAAGAAAGTTGATTCTGGCTCTTAATTCCTGCATATGATTTACTGCATAAGAAGTGGACAATCATGAAAGCAGGACTAGGGGATACCTGCTCACATTGCACCTTCAATCAGAGAACAAAAGCCAATAAATGCTTGTGTTTAGTTCTGATTCTCATTCTTTGATTCAGTTCAAGACTTCAGCCCTGTTCTCTATGTAGGTAATTTTGGTCTTAACCAACCTCATTAAATTAATGTAGATGATTCTTCACAATTTCAGAAGCTTGTCATATATGTGATTCTTTGTTCCATTAAATTGAAAACAATATGAACTATTGAAATTTGTGTATTTGATACCCAAAGTCATCAGTTTTAAGAAACAATTGTCCACTCATTTTTTCCATATGATCATGAATATCTGATAATACAAAATAAATTCAGTGCAAATTAAAATTTTCCCATAGTCTTTTATAATTTCAACATGGTTCATAAATCCAAAGTCAAAGTTTGGGGTACTATGCATATAAGAATTCATGGACCTACCATGGCCCTTACGGAAACAAAGTGTGGATCAGAGACTGAAGGAAAGGCCATACAGAGACTGACCCACCTGGTGATCCATCCCATATACAATTTCTATCTTTTCAATTACCAATTTTCAAATATGAATAAGAAAGGTGTTATAGCATGAATACCTTAGGAAAAAGATAGTGTTTAAAGAGTGCTTGTCACAATAGTGGATTTCTTCAACTGCAGGGAGATGAAAGTCATCATATTTGAAGTAAATGAAATAATAGAAAGAATGTTATTTGTAGATCCATGTTTTTCTTTAATCTATTGCAGTTGTGGCATCCAGCTTTGAAATTTAGCTAAGTTCAACCAGTTAACTCTGTACTGTTATTAGCAATAGTTAAAGCAGTGGTAACTGTCTGTAGAGAGAGCATTAAGAGTATTTCATTCTGTGCAGAAGATATGACTCAGTGGTTAAAAGCACTGGCTGCTATCCCTGAGATCATGAGTCCAATTCCCAGCAATCATATGGTGGCTTACAACAATCTGTAATGGGATCCAGTGCCCTCTTCTGGAGTGTCCGAAGATAGCTACAGTCCGAAGATGAGCTGTAGTTTACTCATATACACAAGATAATATTTTTTTAAAGAATATATTACTCTTATTTTTTGCAAACATTTGTGCCATATCATATATTTTATAATATACGTTCTGATTGACACTTGATATGAATGTGTGAAAGATATTAGTTTAATTGTATAACAAAAGAAAATCTGTGTGCTTATATCATGGATTCAAAGGTTTGATGGTATTTATTGCCTTTTTAGAGAAAAACAACAATTTAGTATGCGGTACAAAAACCAAATTTATTTTTTATTATTAATAATCTTTCTATTTGTTTATATCTCAAATGATATCCCACTTCCTCGTTACTCTCTCCAGCAACCTCCCATCCCACATCTGCCCTCCCCCTCCCTTTTGCCTGTATGAGAGTGCTCCCTCACCAACCCATAACCTTCTGCCCCATCGCTCTAGCATCCCTCTACTCTGGGGCAGCAAACCTATCTGGGGCCAAGGGCCTCCCCTCCCCTTCCTGTCGGGCAAGGCCATTCTCTGCTACAAATATATCTGGAGCCAAAGATCCCTTTAGGTACACTCCTTGATTGGTGATCTAGTCTCTGGGAGAACTCGGTTGTTAGTCCAGCCTATGTTCTTCTAACGGGGTTGCAATCACCTTCTGTTCCTGCAGTCCTTCTGAGAGCTCTCCCACCAGGTTCTCTGAGTTCAGCGTGACGGTTGGCTCCATGCATCCCCCTCTGGTTTGGTCAGTTGCTGGCCAGACCTCCCCAGGAGCTGCCACCCTTGGTTCCTGTCCACAAGCACCTCTTGACCAAGGAATCATTGTTGGGTTTGGTGTCTGCAGACATGATATATCCCCAGGTGGGGCCGTTGCCTGGTTGTCCCTTCCTTCAGTCTCTGTTCCTTTTTTTTTTTTTTTCCCTGTTTTTCTTTTGGACAGGAACATTTCTGGATTTTAAAAATCCTTTGAGATGGGTGGGTAGCTCCATCCCTCGACCAGGGGCTGTGCCTATCTATTGGAGGTGGTCTCCACAGGCTCTATCTGCCCCTTCTCTGAACATTACAGCTAAAGTCATTCCCATTGGACCCTGGGGGTCCTCACATTTTTTTGGTGTGTGGGACCCTCCACTGGCTATCCCCAGTTCTTTATCTCCCCTGCTACCTATTTTTCTTCGATATTCTGATCTTCTGTGCCTCTCTCATGTCGCCTCCAAATTCTGATGTTGCCATCGTTATTTCTTCATCCTCCTTTCCTTCTCCCTTTTCCACCTCTCTTCCCATCTCCCACAATTTCTCTGTCCCCCCCGCCTAAGTGCAGGACTCAAGCATCTACCCCCTGATCTTCCTTCTTTCTATGTTTCATATGCTCTGTAGGTTATATCATAGGCATTGTGAGCTTTTGGGTTAACATCCACTTATTAGTGAGTACATACCATGCATGTTCTTTTGTGTCTGTGTTACCACACTCAGGATAATATTTTCTTGTTCCTTCCATTTGCCTAAAAATTTCATGAAGTTCTCATTTTTAATAGCTGAGTAGTACTCCATTGTGTAACTGAATCATACTTTTTGTATCCATTCCTTTCTTGAAGGACATCTGAGTTCATTCCAGCTTCTGGCTATTATAAATAAGGCTGTTATGAGCATAGTGGAGCATGTGTCCTTGTTATATGTTAGAGCATCTTTTGGGTATATGCCCAGGAGTGGTATATCTGGGCCCTCATGTAATACTATATCCAATTTTCTGAGGAACTGACAGACTGATTTACAGAGTGGTTGTACCAGCTTGTAATCCCACCAGCAATGCACATCCTTTGCCAGCATCTGCTGTCAACTGTGCTTTTTATCTTAACCATCCTGACTTGTGTGAGGTGGAATATCAGGGTTGTTTTGATTTGCATTTCCCTAATGACTAAGGATGTTGAACATTTCTTAAAGTGTTTCTCTGCCATTTGATATTCCTTGGTTGAGAATTCTCTATTTAGCTCTTTGCTCCACTCTTTAGTAGGGTTATTTGTTTCTCTGGAGTCTGCCTTCTTGGGTACTTTGTATATTTTGGATATTAGCTCTTTATCAGATATAGGTTTGGTAACTACCTTTTCCAAATTTGTGGTTTGCAATTTTGTTCTGCTGATAGTGTCTCTTGCATTAGTCAGGTCTGATAATTTATTCACCTTCATAATAAAAGAAATACCTCACTCAGAATATATTTAAATGTAATAAATATAGTAAATGTATCTACTAGATGTGGCCCATAAGTACAGTTTTGTTTTGTTATTTTTTATGAAAGTGAGTGGTTTTGCTAAGTAAATAAATCATACCAGAGCAGCTTTTGGCCTATCTTAGAAATAGTTCAAAATAAAAAAAAAATGATTATTATATAGAGATGTAGAAAACACAGCACTGTTCTGCTTGAAATACCCTTATGAAAGAGGCTTCTTAAAACATTTGTGATCAAAATTGGTGTTTTCCCTTATGAATTATTTATGTTTCATTGTCTAATTTTTATCTATGCACATAGAAGTAGATTTATGAGAAGATTTCCAACTTAAACTGAAATTAAAGCTGTTACTTTGACCATTACATGATTAGGGCTTTTGAAAGAGGAAATTCATTCTTAATGCAGAAGGAAATGATTTCATTATTTTATTACATTAGTGAACACTTAAGAGTTTGGCCGATTGATTCTAGGAAACAGTTGTGATGGTGACATGTGACAGACACCCTCTTATTGTGCCAGTGGTGTGACATTAATGGGTGTGTGGAATGCTTTTTAATGATGATTGTAATTGGAAAAATAAAGTTTTATTCCACATTAGATCCTTTCTCTTAAAACAATACAGGAATGATACTGCTTATATGTGTCCATCTTCTGATGGTTTGGTCTATGATTTGTAAATGATTTCCTCTGGAGTAATTTCCTATAAGAAGTTATATGAATAAGGAGACCAATAACGTCTCATGGTCACGGCCACCCTAAAGTAAGCTTAAAAATTATTTAACCAGTGAGTGTACCAAAGTGGACAGAGAAAAGCACATAAGTCCTCTACACTACACAAAGAACTAGAGGTAACTAAGGATAGCTGGAAACAGAAGAAGTTAGTCTTTCACAAAACAAACCTGTTAGTTATCCAGTATCAAACTGCCAGCCTTGCAAACATATAGACAAATAGCATTATATGAATCTCTCTCTCTCTCTCTCTCTCTCTCTCTCTCTCTCTCTCTGTGTGTGTGTGTGTGTGTGTGTGTGTGTGTGTGTGTGTGTGTGTGTGTGTGCAATAACAATCACTGATTCAAAAGACCACTATTTAAAGTAAAACGTGGAGGGATGAAAGAGAAGGCAGAAATGTAATTAACTTATAACTTAAAATTTTTTCAGGAGAAAAATTCTGAAGCATTCCCTTCTTGTTATGATATGTAACTGAAGACTTTTGCTTTCTTCCTTGAAGTCTACAATTTTATTAACCTCTCCATGATGTGAATATATCCCAATATCACTCTGTGCTTGCCATTGTAAAAGACAAATTATATTTAATTTTACTCTTGCAATTTTTGTAAGTAAATAGCTGATATTACATTATTAGTTAATGTTTAATTGATTTAAAAACTGAGTATAATGTAGAATAAAATAAGAGAGCCTCTAATCCTAGGAGCCAGTGCTAATTTTACCTGCCACATATACATAATTTGAATCTTTTCTACAAACATAATCTTATTTTATAACTGTTTTCTGATGCTGTTTAGTACAGATACTAATCATTCACATATCATGAACATTTCTGCAGTACAATTTTAAAGATGGTACAGTTAAATATTTAATATTTTTATATAAATATAAACTATGTGACAAGATAATACATTTGTGTGTGTGCAGAGAAACTCATCTGCAAGTATACTTATTGTGTTAATAGCCTGGGCAAATAAATCTGTGAGAAGATATCTATTTTCTCAAAAGAATTTATGTTTGAAATGGATTACCAAGTCATTCCTGAACTTTGAAGATACGATAGGTGCTATTAGGGCCAAGATGTGGGAATGGGTGGATAGGGAAGCAGGGCAGGGGATGGAGGAGGGTATAGGGAACTTTCAGGATAACATTTGAAATGTAAATGAAGAAAATATCTAATTAAAATTGGAAAAAAAGAGAAGTGGTGTTTAATGAGATATGAGCACTCTCAAAGATTAGACAGTAGTGTTCTACAGAGCTGATCTCTAAACTATTGTCTGTGGTGTCACCTCTAGTATATTTTGTACTTTTCCATAGGGTCTTCTCATAAAATGGATGGTAGATGTTTAGAGAAAACACACCTTATAATTTGGGAGACTATTAGTTAAATAGTGGTTTCAAGATGAGCAGAAGGTCCAAGACACCTTGGGTATCCTTCATATCAAAGCCTGAGAAGGAACTCTCAGATCTTAAATATATACATTAAGTATAATAAGAATGAAAAGGCCAAAGTATTGTGTCTAGGATACATAAGACAAAACAAGTTAATATTAACCGACCTCATTATAACAAGTATTTCTGCTAATAAACTTGGGTGCTTTAGAATAATAAATAAGCTGAATATGAATTATTCCTGGTGGCAGGGATACAACACAAGAGCCATTTGATGTTCTCATTCTGATTCCACTGAAAACGGATTTATGAAGGATAAGACAAAAAGTACTATCTTTGGAAAATTGATAAATTAGTGATAGACTGCACATGCATATCTATGAGAAGTTAAAATTTATAATTTATCATAACTTTCATATTGGTAATTATGGATGCGAATGAACCATTGCCTTGTTAAAGAGAATAAATATTTCCAAAGCACTGAAACCACAAGCAGTAGATTTGACAATCATATTTTTGATATTACAATTTTTAAGACAGTGTTTTGAAAATATGACATATGTGATAATGTGTTGCTTTTTGTTTAACATTTTGCTCATCAATATGTATCATATATTTATGAGCTCTTTCACAGAATAAAGCTATTCACTTAATACAAAATTAATATATTTCACTTCACACTATCTTTGGCAATAAAGTCCATCAGCCCTCCAAAAGTCATCATTTGTGATAGAATTCTGAACAAAGTTAAAAGATGGCCATAACACAAGCTGCAAGAGCAAATAATACTATTAATATGTGGTGATTAATTTAATATATTGGTAAATTACTTTCCTTACATTTTCTTTGTCCTTTATGTGAATATGCAGATTAAATCACTTTCCTTCTTATCTTAAAATTATTTTCCATTTTAAATAAAATGACAATGCTCAAAACATAAAAATGTTTATAAAATAATCATACACTTACGATAATTCTAGGGCATTTAGATAACGTCAAATTAAGTGTTAATTATTTTTATTGATTTTCCAAAGAATGAGCAGAAGATAACATATAATACACATATTAATTACTTTTTGTTATCTAAACCAATCTTTCAATGAGAATATTTCTGTCCACATATATAACAATCATAGAGAAGCTAGAGAGGTGATTTAGCTGCCTTTTCTCTAAAGCTGATGCATTGGCATGCTGAATGTGGTGCCTATTAGGGGAGATGGGAAGGGTAAATATTTTATGACAATTCATCTTGACTTTTTCCCTTGGCTATGTAGAATTGTATTTTGTGGTATGTGGTAACCTTATGCTACTAAGAAGAAAGGAATTAATAGGTAAGAAAACTAACAGTTACTATTTAAAAGTATAGCATGTCAGAAATAAACCACATAGCCAAAACGCTAATTCTTTCCCACATTGTATGCTATATAAAGAAACACTTCTCTTTTTCCTCCATTAGTAAGATGCATACCTTCAGGTACAGTCTAGAAAAAGAAGTTGAAAAAAATGCTGAATCCACACGATAATTACTTACTTTTTTTTTTTCCATTCAGAAAGGTGAGTAAAAACAACCAGTAGGTTTTCCCAAACACATACAAAACACTCTTGAAATATCAAATAAATTTATTAGATTTGATTACGAAAAATACATTTACCTTTGTAGAGAAGATACAATAAGCTGCCATTTTCTCCACTAAGACACTGAGATTGCTAAGGAAAGTAACCATATGTGCCTATTGTTCTAGGGTTAAGGACGATGTTTATTATTATTTTCATTTTCTTGCTTTCAAGTATTGCAACATGCTTTTCCCATTCTTAAAACTACAAATGAAAATACAGACCATACATATAGTGCTAAAAGAAAATCATTCTTTCTGACATCTCTACAACTCCTAAATCTGATAGGGGACTAATATCCAGTATATATAAAGAACTCAAGAAGATGGACTCCAGAAAATCAAATAACCCTATTAAAAATGGGTTACAGAGATAAACAAAGAGTTCTCAACTGAGGAATACTGCATGGCTGAGAAGCACCTGAAAAAATGTTCAACATCCTTAATCATCAGGGAAATGCAAATCAAAACAATCCTGAGATTCCACCTCACACCAATGGAGTATTTTTTTTTTTAAGTGATTGGATTTTTTATTAGATTTTTTTTTAAAATTTACATTTTACATGTTCTCCCAAAATCTCCTAAACCCTCCCCCATCCCCCACCCTGCTCCCCTACCCACCCAACCCACTCCCCCCTATTGGCCCTGGTGTTCCCCTGTACTGGGGCATATAAAGTTTGCATGACCAAGGGGCATCTGTTCCCAGTGATGGCCAAATAGGCCATCTTCTTTTATATATGCATCTAGAGACATGAGCTCTGGGGGTACTAGTTAGTTCATGTTGTTCTTTCACCTATAGGGTTGAAGACCCCTTCAGCTCCTTGGGTACTTTCTCTAGCTCCTTCCTTTGGAACCCTGTGATCCATCTAATAGCTGACTGAGAGCATCCATTTCTGTGTTTGCCAGGCACTGGTATAGCCTCCCATGAGACAGCTATATCAGGGCCCTTTCAGCACTATCTTGCTGGCATATGCTATAGTGTCTATGTTTGGTGGCTGATTATGGGATGGATCCCCGGCTGCAGGAGTCACTGGTTGTTCCATCCTTTAGATTCAGCTCTTCACTTGATCTCTATAACTCCTTCAATGTGTGCTTTGTTCTTAATTCTAGGAAGGGGTAAAGTGTCCACATTTTGATCTTCATTCTTCTTGAGTTTCATGTGTTTAGTAAGTTGTATCTTGGGTAGTCTAGGTTTCTGGGCTAATATCCACTTATCAGTGAGTACATGTTATGTGAGTTCTTTTGGGATTAGGTTACCTCACTTAGGATGATACCCTCCAGATCCATCCAATGGAGTATTACTCATCTATAAAGACCAATGACTTTATGAAATTGTTATGCAAATTGATAGAACGATAAAATATCATTCTCAGTGAGGTAACAAACAAACACACATTGTATGTACTCACTAATAAGTGGATATTAGCCCAAATGTTCAGAATACCCAAGATAAAATTCATAGATCACATGAAGCTCAAGAAGACAGAAGATCAAAGTGTGGATGCTTTGGTCCTTCTTAGAAGGTGGAACAAAATATGGATCAAATATGGAGACAAAGTGTGGAGCAGAGACTGAAGCAAAGGCTATCTAGAGACTGCCCCACCTGAGCGTCTATTCCTTACACAGTCACCAAACCCAGACACTGTTGTGGATGCCAAGAAGTCCATGCTGACTGAAGCCTGAGATAGCTGTCTTCTGAGAGGTTCTGCCAGAACCTGACAAATACAGAGGTGAATGCTCACAGCCAGCCATTGAACTGAGCACAGGGCCCCTTGGTCCTGTGAAGGCTTGATGCCCCAGAGTAGGGGAATTCTAGGGCAAGGAGGCAGGTGTGGTTGGGTGAGTGGGGAACACCCTCATAGAAGCAGAGGGAAGGAGGATGGGACAGGGTGATTCTAGTGGCAAAACTGGGAAAGGGGAATAACATTTGAAATGTCAATAAAGAAAATATCTAATAAAATAGATTGCAAATGAAGCTTTCATGCCCTTTACAGTCAGGGGCAGCACAGATCATTGACTTTCATATGGTTTCTGGTGTCAGCAGAGTTCCAGAATCTTATCATGTTCTCTGGTGGCAGTGCAAACTATGGGTATCAACATGGCCCTGGGCCACAGCACTGACCCTAAAATGACATCAAGGCCTTCCCTTGCATTGCAGGTCTAAGACCTCTAGCAAACAGACTTCATGCAGCATAACACACCAAAGACAGCCTTCTGTGGTAGCATGGACCATGAACATCAACATGGCCTGATGAGGGGACACAGCCCATGAGCATTCACATGGCCATCAGTGGTAACACAGGGCCAAAGATCCTGGCTTCATCAGGATCACAGGAATAAACTTGGCCTTTAGGAATTAGGGCAGAACTCATTGCTCAATATGGTCTCAGGCCCCAGCATAGGCCATGCACATCAACATGAACCCCAACCATGACATCAATATAACCTCTAGAAGTATTACCACAGTTGTCCATCTGGGATCCAACAGGAGCAGGGATCACAGACATAGATATGACCTCCAGCATCAACACAGACCATGGATGTCAGGTATTGATAGAATTTGGGTAGCAGAATGGACCAATCATGTTAACTTGTCCCTTACCTTTAACAAGGATCATAGACTGGACTTGGATTTCACAGTTGGGCTTTTCATGGCAGCTTCAGGGTTTAAGGCAAGAGCAGGAGTGGGAACCAGTTTGGTTTGGGCATCATTCATCCAACACCAATCTCAGCCTGGCTGTCATGGGTCCTCACCTGTGGCCTGGTATGGGATACCTGGAGCCAGGAGGGTCTGTGGAAAATTTACTAGGTCTCTGACTGTAGACCACAAGATCCCATGTATCACCTTGGATCTGCTCTATGGTTTGTTGTTGTTGTTGTTGTTTATTTATTGTAGTTTTAAATATATACATATACCATATACAATATATCATATATAATATATTATAATTATATATTATAATATTCTTTTAAATTTATTTATATAAATAAATATACTAAGACTCGAGTGACAAACTGTTGTAAGCCACCACCTGAATGCTAGGAATTGGATCATGATGAAGATCATCAGTACTCTTTTTTTCATTAGATATTTTATTCATTTACATTTCACTTGTTATCCCGAAAGTCCCCTAAACCCTCCCCCATCCCCCGCCCTGCTCCCTTACCCACCCACTCCCATATATTGGCCCTGGCATTCCCCTGTACTGGGGCATATAAAGTTTGCATGACCAAGGGGCCTCTCTTCCTAATGATGGCCAACTAGGCCATCTTCTTCTATATATGTAGCTAGAGAGATCATCAGTACTCTTGACCACTGATCTCCTGGCCCCTAAAGCTCTATTCCAATAACAGAAACTACAGAAAGCTTACAAGCTCAATGGAAATTGATTAATTCACTAATAAATAAAATGAATCAAGACAGAAATAGTGGGATAAAGTACTTTCTAAAATAAAAGATTTTACATCAAAGACAATGTTAAATGACTTTCTAAGATTTCTTTGGATTCGGAAGTAACAACATAAGCCAGTTACAGAATACAACAGAAATACTCTTATGAATTTTTTCACAGCATTTTAGTGTAAACTTATTGATACTAAAATGAATCGATTTTTAATCTGATAAAAATCATATCAATCTGAAATAATATACTATAAAATTATGGCATAAAATGTTAGCATGTTATTTAAGTTGATAAAGCAACTCTGGATTAATATTTTATTAGAATATAGTTTGTAGAGGAGAAAAACCTTTTATCCTTTTGGGTAATGTATACAGCCAAAGAATTTTACATATACGTGGCTTTCTAACAAGAGAAGTGCATACATGTTTCTTTTAAATGAGTATAATAAAATATTTAGAAGTGAAAAGAACATAGAGACAGGCCTGTACACCTTTCTATGGGTGCTGTGGGTATATTGCAGGACAAAAACAGCTTGGATAAGGAAGTCAATAGTAGACAAGTGAGGAAAGAGATAGGGAACCTCAGCAAACTTAATACTTTGAACTAGTGTTGACTCTGGGTTTCTAGTTGTTGATAGAGCCTTTTCTTCTTAGTACAGTGAGGAGTCCTCATTTCTGACAGGCCAGTTTATGACCTATTTTACTATGTAAAATTTAGTAATAGAGGTCAGAGAGTGTACCCTGAAGGTGTTTATTAAGTGCCTACAGATCAAAGTAATCAAAATGCTAACAAAAGATATTTTGAGGAGATATTCTCTGAACCCCCTGTACTCAATATGAATGTGGAAAAAAATCTATAATATTACAAAGAAAAATGTCAGGGTGAACACAATTTTTTCATAGTTAAATAACAGATGAGTTTAAAATGTTCCTGTGTAGGAAAGGCAAGGGCTCAAGTATAATATCATCTGGTGAGTGTCAAGTAAAAGTGTATATTTGTTGTTGTAACATATTCAGAGAAAGAATGATTTTTTTTTTTTACTTTTTAAATTAGATATTTTCATCATTTACATTTCAAATGCTACCCCCTAAATCCCCTATACCCTCTCGCCAACCTGATCCCAAACCCACCTACTCCTGCTTCCTGGCTCTGGCATTCCTCTGTACTTGGACATATGATCTTCGCAAGACCAAGTGGTCTCTTTTCCCATTGATGGCCAACGAGGCCATCTTCTGCTACATATGCAACTAGAGACACAGCTCTTGGGGTTTCTGGTTAGTTCATATTGTTGTTCCTCCTATAGGGTTGCAGACCCCTTTAGCTCCTTGGGTACTTTCTCAAGCTCGTCCATTAGGGACCCTGTGTTCCATCCAATAGATGACTGTGAGCATCCACTTCTGTATTTGCCAGGCTCTGGCATAGCCTCACATGAGACAGCTGTTTCAAGATCCTTTCAGCAAAATCATGCTGGCATATGCAATAGTGTCTGGGTTTGGTGGTTGTATATGGGATGGATCCCTGGGTGGGGCAGTCTCTGGATGGTTCTTCCTTCTGTTTCAGCTCTGAACTTTTTCTCTGTAACTCCTTCCATAGGTATTTTATTTCCCATTCTAAGAAGGAACTAAGTATCCACACTTTGGTCTTCCATCTTCTTGAGTTCCATATGTTTTTCAAATTGTATCTTGGGTATTCTAAGTTTCTGGGCTAATATCCACTTATTAGTGGGTGCATATCATGTGTGTTCTTTTGTGATTGGTCAACTCACTCAGGATATTATCCTCTAGATACATCCATTTGCCTAAGAATTTCATAAATTCACTGTTTTTAATAGCTGAATAGTATTCCATTGTGTAAATGTACCACATTTTCTGTATCCACTCCTCTGTTGAGGGACGTGTGGGTTCTTTCCAGCTTCTGCCTATTATAAATAAGTCTGCTATGAACATAGAGGAGCATGTGACCTTGTTATAATTTGGTGCATCTTCTGGGTATATGCCGAGGAGTGGTATACCTGGGTCCTCAGGTAATATGTCGAATTTTCTGAGGAACTGCCAAAATGGTTATATCATCTTGCAATCCTGCCAGCAATGGAGGAGTGTTCTTCTTTCTCCACATCCTGGCCAGCATCTGCTCTCACCTGAGTTTTTGATCTTAGCCATTCTGACTGGTGTAAGGTGGAAGCTCAGGGTTATTTTGATTTGCATTTCCCTGATGACTAAGAATGTTGAACATTTCCTTAGTTGCTTTTTGGCCATTCAATATAGCTCAGTTGAGAATTCTTTGTTTAGCTCTATACCCCGTTTTTAATAGTTATTTGACTCTCTGAAGTCTAACTTCTTATGTTCTTCGTATATAGTGGATATTAGACCTCTATTGGATATAAGATTGGTTGCCATTTTATCTTTTTGGCAGTGTCCTTTGCTTTACAAAGGCTTTGCAATTTTATGGGATCTGATTTGTCTATTAGAGCATAAGCCATTGGTTTTCTGTTCATGAAATGTTCCCCTGTGCTCGTGTGTTTCATACTCTTATTAATGACTGCAGACTCACAGGTGAGAATATGAAACAGGGGCTTTTGTAACAACCTCTATCCCTTGCTTCACCCCTCCCCCCCCCTAATATAAACAGAAAAATTCATGGGAGAGAAGGTTTAGGGAATGTTACGGGGATCTTGGTATGTAGCTCTTCACAGTTGATGGCTTCTGATAAAATTGGGGTGGGGGACTACTAGGTTTTCTTTAATGTGCTGGCCACAAAGAGTTTGACCAAACTCCAGTGAGTATATGAGCAACACAAACTGGAAATTATTTTTTCTTTTTCACAAAGGAGCAGGAGGAATATGTGGAGAAGACTCAGAAGTGAATATAATCAGATTACATTATGTGACACTCCCAAATAATCACTGAAAACATTCTGTTGAGGGGAGGAAATCCAGTTTTAATCTGTAATTGTCAGAGAAGATGAAGGATGCTGTTTCAATTATCTTGAATCCGTGGAAACTTGCTTTGTGGTAAACTATATTGTCAATAATAGAGAAAGTTAAATCAGGTGCTGAGAAGAGGGTACATGTTTTGTTTGGGTGACATGTTGTGGCCTAAGTGTCTGTGAGGTTCATTTGTTTTAGAATACATACCACAACTCCAGCATATATCTCTTTAGTTTTTTATTAGATATTTTCTTAATTTACATTTCAAATGCTATCCTGAAAGTTCCCTCTCCCCTCCCTCTGCCCTGCTACCCTGCCCACCCATTCCCACCTCTTGGCCCTAGCGTTCCCCTGTATTGGGGCATATAAAGATTGCAATACCAAGGGGCCTCTCTTCCCAATGATGGCCAACTAGGCCATCTTCTGCTACATATGCAGTTAGAGACACTAACTTTCGGGGTTCTGGTTAGTTCATATTGTTGTTCCTCTTCTAGGGTTGCAGACCCTTTCAGCTCCTGGGGTCCTATCTCCAGCTTCTCCATTGTGGGCCCTCTGTTCCATCATATAGATGACTGTGAGCATCCACCTCTGTATGGACCAGGTTTTTGTTTCAATAGCCTGTCATCGATGTGAGGGGGTACTGAAGTCTTCCATTATGAGTTAGAGTCAATAATTGATTTAAGCTATAATGGTGTTTCTTTTATTAACTTTAATGTGTGCATGTTTGCTTCACAGATAGTAAGAATTGAAATGCCCTCTTGGAGACTATTTCCTTCAATGAGAATTATTTCTTCTGATTATCTTTTGTTTGAAGTCCATTTTGTCTGATATTAAAATAGCTGCATTTATTTGATTCCACATCCATTTTTTTGGAGTATCTTTTTTATCATTTTACACTAATCTAATGTCTATATTTGATGTTGAAGTGTGTTTCTGGGATGCTGCAGAAGGATGAGTCCTACTTTTCTTTCCATATTCTTAGTCTATATGATTTTATTATTATTATTGTTATTATTATTATTATTATTATTATTAATCTTTTTATTTGTTTATATTTCAAATAATATTTCTCTTCTGGTTTTCCCTTCTACAAACTGCCCATCCAATCCTCTCTCTCTCCTTTGCCTCTATGAGGGTGTTCCTGCACTCACTCACCCACTCATCCACTCCTGCTTCACTGGTCTAGCATCTTCCTAAACTGAGGCAGCAAGCCTCCACAGGACCCAGGGCCTCCCCTCCCACTGATGCCAGATAAGGCCATCCTCTGCTACACATGTAGCTGGAGCCATGAATGTCTCCATGCTGACATTATTGATGATGCCAAGAAGTGCTTGCTGACAGGAGCCTGTTATGGTTGCCCCTGAAAGGTTCTGTCAGCACCTGGCTAATACAGATGCAGATATGGCAAACAATTGGACTCAGCCCAGGGACCGCACTGGGCAAGCCAGGGGAAGGACTAAAAAAGCTTAAGGAGATAATCTATATACTTT
>LR754587.1:4193-45723 GCA_902729485.2 Mus minutoides | reverse complement strand
CACATGATCTCTGTAACTCTTTCAATGTGTGCTTTGTTCTTATTCTTTTCATTTTCTATTCTGAGATACAGTCTTCTACAGCCAAGAATTATCTTGAACTTCCTTTGTAAATGAAGCTGGACTTGAACTTTAAATCCCTCTACCTTTCTTTCCTGAGTGCTGCACTTTTAAAATAAACTTTTTTTTTTTTTTTTTTTTTTTTTTGGTGTGTCTGTGCCACTTTGCATTCTTACAATAGTAGAAAAAAATCAGGACTTCCCATTTTCTATTAAAGTTTTATATAATTTATATACTATGAAGAGAGTTATGTAAAAGATATACTCAAAATACTAATAAAAGTATTTATCATTAAATACTTCTAGAGTATTTTTGAAATGTGATTTGATATACAAATGTTTTATCAGCTTACATGAATAATAATTGTTTTTCTTGTACTAAGATATAAATACATGTTTCATTCATGTTCTAAACACAAGCAAGATCACCTAGTTGGCCTCTGTCTTATTTATCAGTTATCTGAAAGGATTTTAAGACTGACTTCCTTGCTAGATATAATATAACTGCCACTTTATTTATTAATAATAAATATTTCATGCAAGCCACACTACATGAAGAGAAAAAAATCAAGACATTGCTGCAAATAATATGTGCCTATGTATATGTATGCATACAGAAATATATTAATTCACTGAATTTTAATATAACACAGACGGTTCTGTTAGTGTTTTAGACATTGCAATATTTGGGCTCATTAATTTCAAATACAAAAAGTAAAATGTTAGATTGAAAATTATGCACAAAACTTTTCAAGATACAGACAACTGAGGCATGAAATGAGTCTTTGATACCAAATCAATAAATCAATTCAATAAAAGTAAAATGAATAAGGAATCACAAAATTAAACTTGATTACAAAGGACTTACCTGTTGGTTTTTATGTGTGTGTGTGTGTGTGTGTGTGTGTGTGTGTGTGTGTGTATAGCCAACTAGCTGATCTTGTTTATGTTTAGAACATGAATGAAACATTATAGATCTATGGATATTTGTATATGTCCTTACAGGCTATAAATGGTAGAATTTATCAAATCCCTTTTGTTAATATAACCACCTCCATTTTGTGTATACAAGCTTTTATACAAAGAGATATTACTATTTGTTTCCGATTTATTTGTACCTAAATAATTCTGTACCTAAATAACTATTTGTACCCAAAGTAAGTGTTGCATAACCCAAATATCCTGTGTTAATATGTTGTTAATGAAACTTTCTGTGTTTTTTTTTCAATATGACCAGGTCCTAGCTCAGAAACATACCTAACACCTGTGAGTTGTTAGGCATTTTATTGAACATAATCCATTAATTTATATATTCCCCTCACTGTGCAAATATTTTCTTCTTTATTGGATATTTTATTTATTTACATTTCAAATATTAGCCCCATTCCCGGTTCTCCTCCGGAAATCCCCTACCCATCACCCCTCCCCCTACTTCATGCACCTACACACTCCTGTCTCCCTGCCTCAGCATTCCCCTACACTGGGGCATCAAGCTTTTCCAGAACCAAGGGTCTCTCCTCCCATTGATGTCCAACAAGGCCATCCTCTGCGACATATGGAGCTGGAACCATAGGTCTCTCCATGTGTACTCTTTGGTTGAAGGTTTAGTTGCTTGGAGCTCTGGGGGTCTAGTTGGTTGATACTGTTGTTCTTCCTGTGGGTTGCAAACCCATTCAGCTCCTTCAGACTAACTCCTCTATTGGGAACACCATGCTCAGTCCAATGGTTGCCTGTGAGAACAAATATTTTGTTAAATTCAATGGTACCAATTACAATCAGCTGAATACATGATTGTGTTCACTTTTATCCTCTTTGTCCATGTTTATATGTTTTTATGAATAACAGAATTACAGAAAATATTTTAAAATAGTGTGTTTGTCATTCTTTGTATTCCACAAATGAGTCTCGTAAATGTTTAGTTAATAATTATTCTACAAATGTTGTCAATGGGATTAAAAGTTATAATATTCTCTATGTACACAGTGTCCATATATCTGAATGTAGTATAAAACTGTGTAGATTACATAAGAACATTGAAAATTAAGATAAGGATTTAGGTAAGGGTAAAAACAGTTGCTTAGAATGAAGATAGTATACTAGATACATATAATATATATGTTGTACCCAATCACTAATCAGTTAAAAATTGAAAAAAGACAAATGCAATGAAAC
This sequence comes from Mus minutoides, assembly GCA_902729485.2. Lineage (NCBI taxonomy): Eukaryota > Metazoa > Chordata > Mammalia > Rodentia > Muridae > Mus > Mus minutoides. The sequence goes on along the minus strand of LR754587.1, from coordinate 43,495 downwards.
AGTAAGGAAAAAAATCTTTAAATGATTTTTTTTTATTTAGTTGGAATTTACTTTTTGGCATCCATTACTTTTTTTAAAAGTGCCTTTTGTTTTTAACGATTAAAATGTGTTTAGAAATTTCTTAGGGTTTACATGGATATGAAGAGACAACAAGATCCAGGTACCTATTAGAAAGGATATTTAATTGGGAGTGGCTTCCAGGTTCAGATGTTTAGTCCATTGTCATCAAGGAGGGGATGGTGGAAGGTTCCAGGCATGTCAGTGAATGAGCTGAGAATTCTACATCTTGTTCTGAAGGCAATCAGGAGAAGACTTTCTCTTCCAAGTAGCTAGGAGGAGGATCTCAAACCCCACCCCACATTGCTATACTTTCACCAAAAGGCTACACCTACTCTAACAAGGCCATACCTCCTAATAGTGCCCTGGGCCAAGTTTATTCACACCACCACAAAACATATAAACATGAATATTTAATTGTGCAAACTCTATTTGAAAATTCCTCATCCAGCATTATAATGCTGAATTCAACAAATATTCTTGACCATAACTTTGAGTTTTTTAAAGGTGTTTATGTTATCAGTATTTAGTGCAATGATTATGAATCTTGGAGTGTTTTACCATAGCTATATTTGATACTAAATTATTTTTCTTCATGTTCTGATTAATTTAAGGAGTATCTATGACAACTTCTGAATATAATGTACTTTGAGCAAATATAGAAAATAGAACGTCTTTTTGTTATAAAAAATAGAAACTATAATTGCATGCTAAAAGCTAGAAATTATCACCACTTTTTATTGAGTCATCTAAAAGTAATTATGTGTGAATTCTTATTTTCATTTTTGAGGCTGCTTCAGATGGAATGTCAGTGATATTTAGGTAAGTGCTATCTCACTGAAGTCACCATTGCTTTCATTTAAAGTAACACCCCTCTCTAAGTTGTATGATTGTTCAAGCTTCCCTGGAATTTCATAAACTATGCAGAAGTGTAGTCAAGAGAGCAAAGCTTACAGAAATTTGCCAATGTATTCAATTAACCTTATTCAGCTATACACTTTTCATTCATTTGCCTATCTTCCCTAGACTCTTCTCACCTTAAATTTATTTGAACAGTAAATACAATATGAACAAATAGTACTAGAGATAAAATAACAATTAGTTGCTCTTGTATATCAATTTATTGAACAAGTCTAATATGATTAATCACTAATACAAAGCACAGTTTTAACTTATTACCACATTTACTATTTATACAATCTTATAAAACGTATTTCCATTCATTTATAACCTATATCTTACATAGTTATTAAATCAAACTCAAAATAAAAGTAAATTCTAGATTTTTATGTCAACAATTGTAACTAAGTAATTTGTAAAAATATGGCTCAACTGATTTTTTTCACTCATTTCAATGTCATTAATGGATAGAATACATTATGGCTCATGGTTTAGCACTCCAGGGGTCAAATTTTTAACAGATTAGTTAGACAAAGGGAATGCACTTTATTGAACAATGAAGTGATTTCAAACAGACTAATTAAGCAAGTTCATAAAGAACAGGAGTGGTAGAGGCAAACATATTGTGTGAAGATATGAAGTTGATTGACTTCTTATTAATTTATTAATTGCTATACATACTGGATCTGGTAAGTTGTTAATAAAAAAATAAATTCTCTCAAACTAGAATGCCATAAAATTATGACATAGGTAACCCAGGAACTGAGAGAATACTGAATATTTATAGAGCACTAATGAACTAAAGGGGACAAAATGGAATGTGGTACCCCTTCCACATTCCAGCTCCAGGCTGGGAGTTCAGACCTGATATCCCCGAATGCATGCAACAGGAAGCCACATAGAGCATGGTTCTCCAGCCAAGGCTGGTTTCCATTGTGTTAAACCACACCTGAGCTTCTCTGGAATCCTGCTGCCCATCTGCTATGCCCCTCCTGGGTCCTGCTTCCTGCCAAGGCATTCCACAGAGCCCTGGACCCTGCCTCAACCAGTTTACCTGCTTTCAGCTGGAACATTCCACATTGCATTAGACTTCATGCCACATTCCAGGTGCCTGTGCAGAACTGACTGGGGCCAGGGTATACCCTCAAAAAAACAAAAACAAAAACAAAAACAAACAAACAAACAAAAAAACAAAAAACAAACAAACAAACAAACAAACAAAAAACAAGAAAGATTTTTCAGTAAAAGATCAAACATGCTTTGATTGGTCATTTGTCTCAATGTTTTCATTTCTCTCCCATATAGTCTCCCATAGCCCCCATTTGTCCCCCAGGGGACCCCGGTCTTTAGGTACACCAGAATGGCGGGCCCCAACAATGGAAGACCAGTTTATACTGGAGAAAAATAAAACTAACAATTCACAGCAAATATAGAAATTATTTTAAGGAAAATGGTATTTCAAGTTTTGTTTTTAACAATACTAAGATGATAATGCTACTATGAACTTTTTTTTTTAACAATGCATAATTATGAGTAGAATCAAACTACCCATACTTATCTTTTTGGCCTGATAATATCTGTCATTCAGTTATTCTCAAACTTTACATAAATATTTATATGAAAAATGGATGTTTACTGTGACCTAAATTATAATAACATTTTGTTTAAGAAAACCAGATTCATATTATTTCATAATAGACTGTTAAAAGTAACTTACACAAAGGATCCTTTTTATATGATACAAAATTCCAAATTAAAAAAAAATTGTGTTTACATTTAAAAATGGAATTTTTGAGAAACTTTAAAAATAATATCTGTAATCAAACAATGTAAAATTGCTTCGCTAAGCTAGTGAAAATTATGTTTATGAAAAATCAAAAATGACTATTGTTATAAATATGAGCAACTGCAGAGTTTGCTCAGTTTTTATGAAAAGGCTTTTGTCTGCACAATATCCAAATTTGTTAGCACCATTCACTTCTGAAGTACCATAACCAACTCACAGTATTCAAGGTACTTTTCTGACATCTGTGGAGATCTCAGGTACAGAAGACCCCATACAAACATACACATACTGATACAGGTAATTAAAAACAAAGCAGCAAACAAAAATCCCATCAAAATAGGAAATTGGGGAAATAGAAAACAAGTTAGAAGTTAAAACTCATTAGCTAGAGAAAGTACCCAAGTAGCTGAAGGGGTTTCCTACCCTATAGGTGGAATAACAATATGAACTAACCAGTACCCCCAGAGTTTGTGTCTCTGGCTGCATATGTAGCAGAGGATGGCTTAGTTGGCCATCATTGAGAAGAGAGGCCCCTTGGTCTTGCAAACTTTATATGCCCCAGTACAGGGGAATGCCAGGGCCAAGAAGAGGGAGTGGGTGGTAGGGGAGCAGGGCTAGGGATAGGGGAGTGTATAGGGGACTTTTGGGTCAGCATTTGAAATGTAAATGAAGAAAATTTCTAATAAAAATTGGAAAAAAAAACCTCATTAGCATCCAAAAGAGAACCCATGTAGCCAAAACATTTCTAGTAAAGTGAACAATGTAGACTTTGCCTCAACTCAGTTTCCTTTTTAATGAGGGTCTAATTTCCTATGTCATTGTCAATAATTGAAATCTTGAATCTTTCACTATCCTGGATCACGGGGATCTCATGATATCTCAGCAAGGCTGCATCTTGTTGAGGCAGTCCCACATCTCTCTATATGAGCTTAGTCCTGAGGTTTTACAGAAGCTAGAATGCATTGAATATTCTGATGCTGATTTGAATTGTAAGGACAAATTCCAACTATATTCCATCCTGCTTCTGAGCACTTTACTTGTCTTACCTTTGAATCACTCCCTTAACCTTTGAAACTTTGCTAGCTGTATAATAGGAAAACTTGTGCCCTGCAATGTGCCTTATGAAATGCATTGACTGTGAAGTTTAATCAATTCTAGATATTTTTTTATGCTATAGACTAGAGTTTATTCAAGACATGGGAGGGAAGGGGAGTTGAGAGGGTAATAGAGACAGAGAAAGGCAGAGAGAAAGGGGGAGAGAGAGAGAGAAATCGAGAGAAAGTAGAGGAGACCAGCCATGAGCACATGGAGAGAGAGTGGGGAGGGGAATGGGGAGAGAGGGGGAGTGGGACAAGAGGACAGAGCTAGAAAAAAAAAAAAAAAAAAGCAAAAGCAAATTTTAGATTCTTAAAAGAAGAAAAAATCATTATAATATTTCAAAAATATTTATTATCCTTAGTAATTAAGAAAAATTCAAATCAGAAAACTTTGGTATTTTATATTAACTCAGTGGAAATGATAAAAAAGAATAAACTAACCAACTGAGGTACAATTGTTAGATAGGACATGGAAAGAAGGGAGCCCTTATTCATCCGTGGCGGTTTGTTAAATTGGACTTGTCATTCTGGAAATCGCAGTGGAGTGATTCCTTAAAATGGAGTAAATATTCCTACCATATGACTCAGCTATACCATTCTTGGCATATGCACAAATGACTTGGCACCTGATTCCATAGATAGTTGCTTAGGATTGATTAATACTGCTCTATTCATAGTAGCATGGGAATGAAAAAAAAATCGAATCATAAATGTATAATGAAAATATAGTGCATACACACAATGTAATACTATTCACCTGTAAATAATAACACAATCTTTAAATCTGCTAGTAAATTAATGGAGCTATTAAATTAATAGAACCAGAAAAAATATTATCGAAAGCCAGAAAGATGACCAATTATATGTGTTCCCTCTGATCTGAAATTCCTGGTTTTGTGTCATCACAGTTGACTACATATCCAAGATAAACTGCAGGAAAGAGAGAGACAGAGTGAGAGAAATCAAGAGAGAGTGAGACAAAGACAGAGAGAGAGAGAGAGAGAGAGAGAGAGAGAGGGGGAGAAAGGGAGAGAGAGAGAGAAAAGAGATGGTTGTACATGTAGAAGGCACAGTAGAGAAGGCAATACCAATGTACAAATTATATAATTATGGAAACCAATAATGTATGGAATTTAATTGAGGAGGCAGGAGAAATATACAGAAGAAGTCATTAAAATAAGAATAAGGATTTCTAAAAAGTCACAAGGAATAATACTATTAACTATCTACTTTTAAATCATTCAGAAGCACATATTCATACATATGTATATACACACATATAAAATCTGGGATAGTTAAGCTCCTTTTAAGAACTGCATGTCATTGAACAAGAGGCCTAACTAGAGGCCTAAGAACTCTCTTTTGGAATTATTTTCCAAGGTTATCTAAAAAACTCTTTTAACATGTGAAATATTTGTATTGCTTTTGGTAGACTCCTAAGAAGGAAGGGAAAAACCTATACCTGAGGTCTCCATACATTTCAGACAGCATAATTCTCTAATTATGTTCTAAATATTTCTCCCTGCTCCCACAGATAAGTGTTTTCACCCTTCTTCAAGGAAACACCTCTGTTCACATAATAGAGGGCATGCTGGAAATTCATAACTGAGCAAAATGCAGAGTTGTGGAACAGAGTGCCAAGTACTTCATGATCAACACACCCCATGCACTGAAGGCTTAGAAAACATTCTGGAAGATGGGGCAAAGAGATTTTTTAAGATCTAGAGCAAGAGGTATGTGCTGTGAGATCTAGTTATCTAGAAATGTCAGAGGTACGCACATGAAGTCTCATCTACACGGCTGGTGAAATATAATCAGACAAAGGACAAGAGAGTAGATATGCTGATGTAGAAGAGGAAAAGTTCAAGAGACCTCAATCTCTAACAATGACCTACAAGCATTGACAGAATGCTGAGAACAGGAGAAAGAAGCATCCTCAGGGAAGATAATGACAGTTATCCAGTATCAGATGGTTAGCCTTGAAACCATATATTTACAAGTACATTTATACAGACTGAAAATGTTGCATTTACATATTTAACAATGTATATACATACAACAACCCATCTTAATGTGATAACGAAGAAAAAAGTGAGTGTGGATTTGAAAAACTAAGGGTACAGGGCACCAGGTACAGGTGGTGTTTGAGGGAGAAACAGCAAGTATTATAAAATGTAATTATAACCTCAAAAATATTGAAATTTAAATGTTTTATTGTAATTGCACAACAAGATATTTTCAACCTAAGCTAATATTTCATCTTATTTCTCTCACAAAGTACACATGGTTATATTCAGTGTAGGATTTAAACAAACATATTCTTAAATTTCAATGCTCATAATAGACTTAGAAGAAAATTTTCATGTATTTTCTCTCTTTTTTTAACATTTGCTGTAAGCACATTTACTTAAAGAGCTTCTATTCCTACCATGCTGTATGTTTTTTTTTTTTTTTTTTTTATTGCAGAAGTCTGATGTTCTAAAAGGCAGATTTACTTGGAATTTAATGCCTCATAAGCCTCAAGACACCCAAGCACACATTCAAACAGAACTGAGTGAATGACTCAAGTAAATTTCAGAGTGTTAGTATGATTAAAATAAATTGTCAAGTTCAAAGGCCATAGATTTTTCCAATGGTTGCTGTTACATTTTATGAAACACTGAAAAAAATTTGAGTCTGTGTAAGTTGTCTTTCTCATCAAATAGTAACACACACACACACACACACACACACACACAAACCTCATACTAGTTTAAGTATCAATTTTGAATATTTGACTATTGGTAAGAATATTATATTATGTACATAACTTCACTTTGTATTACATGTTTTACATCTCTATATATTTTATCAACATGTATTATTGTATTTGCCTGTTAATCTACAACCTTTTTAATAATTCAAGTTGAAACAAAGAAAACACTCTGTGATGACTCACCTCATCCATGATATGGTTCTGAGAATAATTCTTTCACAGCTTTTATATTCTATCTTTAGATAAAAATTCATAGAAAGCTATACATAAAATGGTTCAGACTGTGCTTAATTCTGAAGCATATGGAGAAACAGCAGTCACATCTATGCAAATGATTTTTCTATTAAGTGTTTTAATTTAATTAAATACAATGTTCTGGGTTACATGGATAATTTGGCAAATCTCTTCCAACAGAAAGTTGCTAAGAATAACATATAAATGCACTTTTTAAAACACATGCTGATGGACATAAGTGGATCTACCAAGTAAGATAGTGAGAAAATTGCGATTTGATTCCATGTAAAAGGCACACAGAAGTGATTTCTCATGAGAAACCTTTACATAAGAAATAAGAAGCAGATACTGAGAGGGAAACTCTAAGATTCAAGGTGACTATGAAATGCAGCCTACATTTTGACAACCATGGACAATTATTTTCAAACTAATCATGTAGAGACAAAAGAGTCAAAACACCAATGTCTGTACTAGAAAAATACAGAATATTTACAAGGAATTGACTTGGTTAAGAAGCACTCAATGATAGATTGATAAGGCATAACACACATGTAAAATGTTCTGAAGAAAACTCTAAGTGTAGATACTGACTGAATTTATTGATTTCATCATCCACAAAGAAGTTAGTTTGTATATGACCATGGCATTTCCTCCAAATTGGTTATTTTTACTAAGCATTAAACTCTTCATAAAAATTCACATCAACCAACTATCCCACATGTACTTAAGAAAGAGGATTTAAATTCCAAATTGGAAGTCAGGAAACATATATGCATAGGATTTAGGAGCAAATGTCAACATTGAATAAATCAATATTCATTCAAAGATGAATCCTGAAATAGAAACGCAAAGAATAAGTGTGGCTTCTTGTCTGACAAACTGATTTTGAAAGGCAGAATTCTACTGCTCCCTAGAAGTCTCATACACTTGCTTTGGGACTCTAACCCAAATATTCAGGCTTTGTGTTATCCATATCTATATAATTTATATAATGCACATTCCATTGTTTTATGCTTCTATAAAAGATTAAGAAAATATATTCTAAAGATCACAGATTCAATTTATAGAATTATAAGACTATGAGGGTGAAGTTTATGGGGGCCACATTTAGGAAGGAGTTTACTATTATGATGTCTCACGGTAGACCCTTGACAAACAAAAGAGTAAAAGAAAGGGGATGAAGAATTAAGTTTACCTGAAATAATTATTAATTGTTCTTTTCATTCCTTTTATTTTATTGAGAATACATTTCCTTACATTAGATCCTGATTGTTTTCACTTACTCCTTGCTGTTCTTCCCCACCTCCCATCTCTCTAGATCCATACCCTTTCTGATTTATAGGAAAACAAACAAAAAGGAAGCTAAGGAATATAAGTATTATAGAATAAATAAGATATGATAGTTAAATAATTTTTACAATATTGTTTCTCCTCTGGTAAGGATATGGTCTTCATTTATGAAGACCAATATCTCTCTCTCTCTCTCTCTCTCTCTCTCTCTCTCTCTCTCTCTCTCTCATTTATTTTATTTATTTACATTTCAAATGTTATCTCTTTCCCCAGTTTTCCCTCCTCAAATCTGCTATCACATCCTTCCTCTGTGATGCTATGAGAGTGCTCCCCCACCCACCCAGCCACTTCTGTCTCACTACCCTAGCATTCCTCTAAGCTGGGGCATCAAGCCTTCACAGGACCAAAGGCAACCCAATAGGAAGAACAACAATATCAATCAAACAGACCCCACCCCAACTCCCAAGGAAGATAAATCTCTTATGACCCAGTTTCTACTAGATGTAGGTCTCATCAACTAAAATTATTTTATCAGTGGCTAATTTTCTAATTCATAGAAGTTGAAAGGTACATTTTGCAAAATGTTAAAAATGTCAAATAAGAACCTTGAACTATTAGATTTTCTTCACAAATGAGAGCAGAATGAAGACATTCATCGTCTAAAAAAAAAATCTGTGTTAGCCTTTCTGAATTAGACTTGTCATGAAATGGAAAAGGAGATAATTTCTTGATTAAATGATACACAAAAATAGCACAAGCCACATTAAAAAAATATCTACACCATAGTAGAAACAATCCAATAGCATGACACAAAATTTAGTAATGTTTTACTTCATATTTTCAAATTTATATTAAAAAATAAGAGTTTATGAGTTTGAGAGGGGCTAGAAAGACATAGCAGGAGTCAGGGTGGGGTGAGAAGAGTGTATCTTACGTAGCTACAGTATGCATGAAGGAGCTTCTAATCAAAAATTGAAAATGAGAAAATCAGTATTTAAAAAATAAAGTTAGCCGGGCAGTGGTGGCACATGTGTTCAATCTCAGCACTTGGGAAGCAAAGGTAGGCAGATTTCTGAGTTTGAGGCCATCCTGGTCTACAGAGTGAGTTCCAGGAAAGCCAGGGCTGTAAAGAGAAAATCTGTCTCTAAAACAACAAACAAACAAACAAGCAAACAACAACAAAAAGTTAGTTGTATTTGTGTCCATTCCATATCATGTTTACAAAAACGATATTTAAATACATATCATGAAGGAAAACTGAATTAATGTGAACTGCATAAACTGATTGCCACAAGTGACTCCAAACACAAATTCACATGATTCATGTAGTATTTTCTTGTCTTTCAGAGGTTTAAGGTATGCCTCTCCTGCTGAACCTACTTCTTCACACTTAAGACACTACATTCCATCTAACCTGAAATCAAAAGAAAAAAGCTACTTAATAATATATAAAATTTATATAGTTATCTCGTTATTGAAAGTAGATACTTAACTAATACAAGGCATCTGGACCTCAGTCCCTCCTCCTTTCCTTCTTCCCAGCTCTGCCTGCATCTACCTACCCCTTTTCCCACACCTACTCTCCATTTCCCTTCAGAAAAATACTGGCCTTCAAAAACAACAACCAAATAAAACTTTTTCTGACTCACTCTGTTAAATTTTTCTCTGATTCATCACTGTTTCTGCCTCTCCATCATATCTCACTTTCAAACATGTCTATTTCCCTCTGCAAACTAACCTAACCTATATTGTTAGAGATTTAAGGCTGTATACTAGGGGCATGTCTTATTCCAGCCAGATTAAATACAATAGAAACATAAACATTATATAACACTCAGTTTTATAAAATGAAATTCTATTGCACATGCAATATTCCTTTTTTGTTGTTGCTGTTTTCAGGAAGAATGGGAATATACAAAGGATTATCTATTTCAAGAAAATATAAGTCCACAGGGCCAGGCAGGAAGTAGAAGGCTGTACATGGGAAAGGGGTGTAACCAGGTTAGGTTCAGAGTGAGTGCAGAGAGTATGGAGTGGCTAGGAGGGGGAAGACCTTCTCAGAAATATTTAGTCAAGGTTCTTTACAATGAGGAAGGCTTCCACCACAGTAAACCTTGATAAAGAGATGGTCTTTGCTTGTTCAAACAGTTTTATTTGGTAGTGAGTGTAAATGGATACATCTTATTCAGAGTGAGATTAAATACCTTTTGCAGGATGAAATGTGCAGGAAGGGAAGTTTTTTGGCTGACCACTCCAAGCCTATTTAGATAAGTCATTAGCATGGAGACCTTCAGGTATTTATGCTGCATGACTCCTTATTGTGTAGTCCTCTCAGTAGGGTGTCATGGTTATATGTTTCAGAACATGTAGAGCTTGGTAGGAAGTTGGCTCCCATTAGTCATGTTTCAATTTTGAGAGTCCCCCTGCATCAAAGCCTGCTCAACCTTCCCACTTCTTCTGCCGGGTGGTGTGGTACACTTGCGCAATGTTGCTAAGCCTTTTTAGCATTGTTTATATTTATATGATTTCAGAAATTATAGCACCATATTAGATAACTAATTGGGAGGCTAGTTCTTAGGGAACAGTAATTCTTCTGCTCACTAGTACATAGTTGATTTAGTCCTTGTTTGGGAATGAATCTCCTCAAATTATTAAGCCATTGGCAATTCTCATTACCCATTAGGAAGTCTACTGGTTTTACCTTCGTTTTTGTTTTTGTTTTGTTTTTGTCTTATTTAGCCAGACATACCAGTGAGGTATTATGGGGTTAGTATCTCTGTTATTTAAAACAAACAAACAAACAACAGCAATAAAAACAAAACAGGGTCTTATTTCTGTTCCTCTGGCTCTGACACTATTTGTACCTGTCACATGTGATATACCCTGAGTCTCAGATGTAGGAACTAGTCCATAGATATATCCATTGGTTTTCAGTTGTGGATTTTCATTCATTTTTATGGCTATCTCTCCTGTCTTTCTCCTCATTTAATCCATAATCCTCCATTATCCTCACAATCCACCTCTTCCCCAGTTCCCTCCCTCTCTCCATTTGACTCATATGACTATTTAATTACCTCTTTTAAGTGAGATTAAAACTTCTTAGCTTGTCCCTTTCTTCTTGTTTAACTTCTTTGGGTCTGTGGAGTATAAACATGGCACCTGCATTTTGTGGCTGGTATTCCACTTATAAGAAAATATATTCTGTGCATGTCATGTTGGGACTGGTATACCTCACTCAGGATGATATTTTCAAGCTCCATTCATTTGCCTGTCAAATTCATCATGTCTTTGTTTTTAATAGCTGAATCGTATTCCATTGTGTAGATGTACCACATTCTCTTTATCTATTCTTTAGTTGAGGGACATCTAGGTTTTTGTTTGTTTGTTTGTTTTGTTTTTGTTATGTTTTTTTTTTTCTCCAGTTTCTGGCTATTATGGATAAAGCTGCTACAAAGTCCTTAGTCATCTGGAAATTGAAAATTCAAACAATTCTGAGATTCTGTCTCACACCTTTTAGAATGGCTAAGATCAAAAACTCAAGGACAGCCCATGGTGACAAGGACAGCCCATGGTGACAAGGACAGCCCATGGTGACAAGGACAGCCCATGGTGACAAGGACAGCCCATGGTGACAAGGTAAATGAGGACACTTCTTCCCTGTGGCAGGAGTGAAAACTTATACAACCACTTTGGAAATCAATTTGGCATTTTCTCAGAAAACTGTGAATAGTTCTGCTTCAAGACCTAGCTATACCCCTCCTGGGCATATACCTAAAAATGCTCCAACATCCCACAAAGACACTCTAAACAAAGATCAACTATGTTCATATCAGCTTTATTAGTAATAGCCAGAAACTGAAATTCTTTCTTGACGGGGAATGAGACATCTGTAAGTAGAGGGATAATGACAAAACACAGAAAAGTGCAAGGGATTGTTGGCTTTGGTGAGGTGTAGAACAGCAGGATCTAAGTAATACGAAGATGGAATTGTTAAAAATAAAAAGTGAGATTTAATTGGAAAGAAAAGCCACCACAGAAAGCAGGGGGGAAAGTAGAGAAATGCATAATACTAAGCAAGTTTTTAACGACTTAATAAAACATTATATTTACTATAAATAACATGTTTGATTCATTATCAAGATATTCTTTGGCATTTATTTAATTTCTAGAATTAAAAGTTAATTTCTATACCAAATGAGTTGAGTACAAACTAAAATAATTTTAATAGATAGTTCAAGCAATGTCTATAAATCCTTACTGATATACACATATCTTTCATTTTCTTATTTTAAAGGACTGGTAAAAATATCCTGTATTATTTACAAACCAATGAATGTTGCTGTTTGCTTTGTTTTTCAGTGGGGTAATTAAGTTGAGTAGATTCTGTTCCTTGATGACATATTTAATTTAGAGAAATATTTAAGTCACCCTCCATGTCTCACTGATCAAATGTGTGAGTAATATTTTCTCAACAGTAAAATCATTATGGAAGGGCATAAAAATAAAATCAGGAGAAAGAATCTTGGAAAAGTACAATTATTTTTGTAGAAATTTAATTATATTATAAATATAATAACAGTTAAAATGCAATTGTTAAATGAACAAGAATATGAATTCATTATTTAACTTAAAGCTAATTTTAGATAAGGTTTTATGTTATAATGTATATTGGCATGGTATTCATTTCAAATCAAAATAGATTCAAATTTGCAATGATTCTTCAGCCTCACCATTCCAAATGCTATAATTACAGGGATGAATGAATATATCCAGTTTTGGGTAAGCCTATCATAATCATTACACAACAACTTCAAAACAGAGACTAAAACATTGCCTTGTTTTCTGGATGCAACTCTTGTTATAATAATGTTTTGTGACCTGTCCAAGATTTTTGGGTAAAGACTCTAAAGACTTACACATTTGGATAAATACATCTTAAAGTTTTAACTAACAGAAATGAAACTAAGGCAGACATACTCTCTAGGAAATAGTATTCAGCTACAATCTAAGCTTATAACATCAAAATTTACCTTGAACTTTCCAGCATCCAGAAATGTGAGAAACAAATTTACTTTTTTTATGACTCATCAAGTTTGTTGCAATTTTGTTATAGAATGAATAAAGGCTGCCACTGCTTTAACAAATCAGTGCATATCATCTGTATCTGTCTGGGATACTGCCATTTCAAACAAAGTTTGCTATCAGCTCTATGCAAACTGTTTAAAAACACTTAAATGTTTTCTTGAAATCTGAATGTTTCTATAATGAGGAAACAGGTGTGAGGGAAACACATTCTAGCTATTGTTGATGAAGCTCTCTGGAACATTAGCTTGCCTTTGCTGAGAAACAATGTTGCAATATGAGAAGGAAAAGGCTCTATCAGAAGTTTAACCTATGTTGCAATACACAGATGAATGTTTTAGATTTAGCTGGAAAAAGAAATAAACCTGCTTCCATATAATGAGCATGGAATGGACTGTTGATGGAATCTATGAAGCTCAAAGAGGAGCTTGCATTTAAACTCCTACTAGTTAAAAGCATCAATGATTATCATAGTTTTTTTTTTTTTTTCTTAGAAAATCTGGGGACATAAAATCCTGAGTCACTAATACCTAGTGAGAATTTGAGGTTGAAATAAGGCTTTTGATGTGCAGGACAAGTGAAGGAGTGGCCATTACAAAGTAGCTAATATAGAACTAGAAAATCTTATCCTGAGAGAGGTAACTCAGACTCAAAAGGACATGCATGGTATGTACTCACTAATAAGTGGATATTAGACAAACATACAGAATACCAAGTATGCAATCCACAGAACTCAAGAAGGTTAACAAGCTCAAGGCCCAAGGGAGGATGCTTCAATCACACTTGAGAATGAGAAGAAACAATCACAGGGTGGCAGGTGGGGGGACAAAGGAAGGGAGGAACTTGGGTGGGAGAGGAGAAAAGGGGAACATGATCAGGCAGAGAAGGGGGCTGGAGAGAAGCCCTGAGGGACAGCAGAATGAATGGAAAATATGCAACCTTGGGAGGTGGGAGGTGGAGGGATGCTTTCGAATGTACCAGGGACCGGGAAGGTGAGAGGTTCTCAGCAATCAAAGGGACAGCCCTTAGATGAAATGCCCAAAAATGGGGAGAGAGAACTTGCAGAATCCTTCTCCCATAGAAAGACAGGGCATCAAGTGGAGGGATGTGGTTGCCATATCACAGTCAAATACCTGTACCAGAATTGTCCTGTCTAAAAGAAATTCAGGGACAAAAATGGAGAAGTCGCTGAAGGAAAGGATGTCCAGTGATAGTCCAACTTGGGAATGAGCTCAAGGGGAGGCTCTAAGGCCTGAATCTATTACTGATGCTATAGTGTGCTTACACCTGTCCTCCAAGAGGCCCAACAAGTAGTTGACTCAGATGCAGATATTTACACACAACTTTTGGACTGAAGTCTGGGGACCCTTGTAGTTGAATTAGATAAACACTTGTCTTAGTCAGGGTTTCTATTCCTGCACAAACATCATGACCAAGAAGCAAATTGGGAAGGAAAGATTTTATTCAGCTTACACTTCCATACTGCTGTTCATCACTGAAGGAAGTCAGGACTGGAACTCAAGCAGGAGCTGATGCAGAAGCAGGAGCTGATGCAGAAGCCATGGAGGGATGTTCTTTTCTGGCTTGCTTCCCCTGGCTTGCTCAGCCTGCTCTCTTGTAGAAACCAAGACTGCCAGCCCAGAGATGGTCCCACCCACAAGGGGAATTTCCCCCTTGATCACTAATTGAGAAAATACCCCACAGCTGGATCTCAAGGAGGCACTTCCCCAACTGAAGCTCCTTTCTCTGTGAAGATTCCAGACTGAGTCAAGTTAACAAATAAAACCGGCCAGTACAGTTGACTCTTTGTCAACTTGACACACAAACACATCACTAGTAAACTTCAACCCTTAGTTCTTATTCATCCCCAAGATCTAAACAACTTTAAAAGTTCCATAGTCTTTACATATTAAAAGCTCAATCCGTTTAAAATATACAATATCTTTTAAAATCCAAAGTCTTTTTACAATTAAAAGTCTCTTAACTGTGGGAAACACTAAAATATTTTCTTCCTTCAAGAGGGAAAAATATCAGGGCACAGTCAAAATCAAAATCAAAAATTAAACTCCAACTCCCCAATGTCTAGGATCCAACTCACAAACTTCTGGGCTCCTCCAAGGGCTTGGGTCACTTCTCCAGCCATGTCCTTTGTAGCACACACCTGATCTTCTAGGCTCCAGCTTCCTGTACTCCACTGCTGCTGTTGTTCTTGGTGGTCATCTCATGGTACTGGCATCTCCAAAACACTGCTGTCTTCCACTGTAACTAGGCTTCACCAATAGCCTCTCACAGACTCTCTTCACGGTGCCAAACCTCAACTCCTTTGCCTGACCCCTCCAGTCCTGGACCATCAATTGCAACTGAGGCTGCACCTTCACCAATGGCCTTACATGGCCTCTCACAGTGCCAAACCTCAGCTGCTCTGCATGATCCCTTCATGCCTTCAAAACTAGTACCACCTGGGTGACCCTTAATCATTACCAAGTCCCACTGCAGCAGGAGTACAACCTTGGCTATCTCTGGAACACAGCCTCTTTGTGCTTTCAGAAAACACTTCCCAGAAGATGTCACCTCAATGATGCTGGTCTCTTCTTAATCACTGCAAATTTCTTAGCTCCAGCTAACCAGCATCAATTGTTCCAGTAATGCAAAGGTTTTACTTTGGTAGTTCTGGTATTTTGTTAATCACAGCTGATTCTTCAGCCCCAGCTAACCAGAACCACAGAATAATCAAACTCCAAAATAGCAATGGTCCTGAAAAGTCTTTAATTTTCCCTCTGATATTTCACAAGCCAGACCTCCATCTTCTGCACTGTTCTCATCATTATCTTCCAAGCTCCTACAACATCTCACAGACCTCTTAACACTGAAAGGATCTTCTGGCCCAAAGTTCCAAAGTCCTTCCACAGTCCTCCCCAAAACATAGTCAGGTTGTCACAGGAATACCCCACTCTGCTGGTACCAATTTGTCTTATTCAGGGTTTCTATTCCTGCACAAACATCATGACTAAGAAGCAAATTGGGGAGGAAAGGGTTTATTCACCTTACACTTCCATACTGCTGTTCATCACTGAAGGAAGTCAGGACTGGAACTCAGGCAGGTTAGAAAGCAGGAGCTGATGCAGAAGCCATGGAGGGATGTTCTTTACTGGCTTACTTCCTCTGGCTAGCACAGCCTGCTCACTTATAGAACGCCGGACTGCCAGCCCAGAGATGGTCCCACCCACAAGGGGCCTTTTCCCCTTGATCACTAATTGAGAAAATACCCCACAGCTGGATCTCATGGAGGAACTTCCCCAAAGGAAGCTTCTTTCTCTGTGATAATCCCAGCCTGTGTCAAGTTGACACATAAAACAAGTCAGTACAATGCTGGAAGAAATTGAAGGGAAAGTAAAAAACCAATAGAAAAAATCAGCAGTCTCAATTAAACTAGACCCCTGAGATTTCTCAGACACTGAACCACCCACAAGGGAACATATACTAGCTGTTATGAGGCTCCTGACACATATACAGCTGAGGACTTCCTGGGCTGGCCTCAGTAAGAGAAGTCATGATTAACCCTCCAGAGACTTGAGGCCACAGGGAGAGGTGAGAACTGGAGGAGGGCAGCGCAGTGAAGGTGTGCATGGATATCTTCTTGAAGACAGGAGAAGAGGAAAGGAATGAGGAACTGTCACAGGGCAGATTCGGAGGGGAACAACAACTGGACTATAATAAAAACAAGTTTAAAGATAAATATTTTAAAAAAATGATTATTAATTTTTTAATTAATGTATTTTTCACCCTCCATAATCCATTACGTGCCTCCTACCTGATCCACTCCAACTGCTCCACATCCCACATCTCCTCCCCACCCCAACCCCACATCCCACCTGATCTCTAAACTTCCTGGGGTCTTCAGTCTCTTGAGGGTAAGGTGCATCATCTCTGAATGAACACAGACCCTGAAATTCTCTATTGTATGTGTGTTGGGGGCCTCATATCAGTTGGTGTATGCCGCCTGTTTGGTGATCCAGGGTTTGCATGATCTAGAGGATCCAGAATATTGAGACTGCTGGTCCTCCTGTAGGATTGTCCTTCTCCTCACCTTCTTTCAGCCATCCCTAATTCAACAACAGGAGCCAGGTGCTTCTTTCCATTGGTTGAGTGCAAATATCTGCATCTGATTCTTTCTGCTGCTTGTTGGGTCTTTCAGAGGTCAATCATGATGGTTCCCTTTTTGTGAACACTCCATAGCCTCAGTAGTAGTGTTAGGCCTTGGGATCTCCCCTTGAGCTGGATTCCACTTTGGGCCTGTCACTGGACCTTTTCCTCAGGCTCCTCTCCATTTCCATCTCTGCCATAAACACATTTAGAATTCTTTAACATTTCTGTTATTTAATACCATATTTAATAATTATTGTTCTATGTCATTACTTAGTAAAATTGAAAGCTATACAGTGTTCATGAACAGTAGAGGAACCAGTTTACAGAGATAAAAGTCAATCATGAAATAAAAGTCATTTGGTGATTATCATGAATTTTATGATAGATACAGTATTGACAATGATGATAATGCTGATGTTTAAATTGCTGAGCACAAGCCAGCAAGACAGCTCAGTAGGTAGAAGCACCTACAGCAGAAGCCTGCCAATCTAAGTTCAATACCTGCCACCCATAATTGAGGAAAACAAAACAAAACAAAACAACAACAAAAAACTAACTTCCATAAGGAGTCTCCTGATTTCCACACATATACAAAGCACACATCTGTCATTACTGCAGCTCAAGACACACAGACACATGAATACACACATGCACACATTAATAACTATTTTAATATTAATAAAAATATAATATTGAATGATTTTAAAATGAATATGCAGTATCTGTAATTTATGTATTAAACCTTATTCTATAATGAAAAACTGACTATAAGATAAAAAAAACAACTAGGCTTTAGAGAACATATATTTGGATGAGAAAATAAGAAAGACTTATCAGATTTTAATTTTACAGTATAAAATAGAATATATTATTTCCACATTTCCGTTCTCCAAAGATTTGTATCATCTTTTACTTGCTTTCTGTCATGCAGAAAAAAACAAAAATACAGTAAATAAAATCATCTATAAGCAATAAAGGCACTGAATTTTATAAAATGTTATTTAGTGTGATGATTTTTACTTAAAACTGTAACATGGTAGACAAGCTATTGAATTTTACATGAGTCAAAGAATATTTTTGTCTCCTGAGCCATACCTGTGCATATAGTTAAGTCTAGCAGGTAATTACTTCCAGGTGCTTGACTATAGGAATTCATTTCAATGCAATGAAATCAGGAGAAAAAAAAAAAAAAAAAAAAAAAACTCATCAGCAGAAATTAGCACATAGGCATGTTACAGAGACACGTATACTTAAATGGCATCAGTATCATAATTTGTGGATTCAAGATGTTTATGTTCATTAAGGAGACAATCTCCTCCTAGGTAATTAGGAAGATCTACATACAACTAGGCATGTTTGAGGTTATGCAAAGTTCAATAGGAAACTTTATATACCCAATTTTAAATGTTTAATATTTAATTCTACAAGTAGCCCTATGGAAAAATTTATCATTTAGTTTACTACTATTAAAAAATAAATAAAATTCTTTGGCTTCCACAATCTTTCTTTTGTTTATAGACCTTGTTAACTATATTGACAGTTTTAATTAGACACTAAAATAATTTGCTGGAAAAGGGCTATTTTAACATTTTTTTCAAAGTCTTGACTATCAATTAAGTGGCTTCAAATAATGCACACAAGCTTATTTATTTAAATCTTTTTCAAGATTACACTTTCTGTATCAATAGCACTTCTATTGAAAACTTTAAATTAAGACATTTAGGGTAATGACGTGGGTACACACTATATATCCCCATGCACACACATTTGGCAAACAAGCACTGCTAAAATATACAAAAATGATTCCTATTATGATAAAACAGCGTTTCTTTAACAATAATTTGAAATTAATATATTGTATCCAAATTTATTGCAATTTTAAAATTACAGGCTTATATTATAAAATGATTATATATATATATATATATATATATATATATATATATATATATTCCAAATATTTGATTATGGAGTATATTTACGATAATTTATGCTCACATATGTTATCTACATGTAAACAAACAATATTTCATCTCATGCTTATCAAATATGTGTTAAATACTTATAGTGTATTATCAAATTAAATAGGTGTCTGCCCATTAAACATATAGACTGTCAACAAATAATTTTAAATCATTAAATAAGAATATAATTTAAAATAAAGATTACTATGCATAAATGTAGATATTTTTAATACAGCTATTTTCAATAATAAATTTGGATATATTTTAATTATAGCTCCTTTTTAGTGAAATCACTGCAATTTTTCAAAATATTGTGGTATAAATATCCCTATAGAAGTACCCAAATTTAGATGTAGACACCTCTACACCTAAATTTATATACATTTTACTAACTTTACATAAATCAATTTTAATTTTATACATAAATTAACATTAGAACTTTCGAGGAATGATTCCTTCTGTAAATTTTTAAAGGATTTATTTTGATTTGTTTTAGTTCTATAATCTTACTTGAACTATGAACTACTTTAATAGAGTAAAGTTATCAATAGGTTACAAAGATTCTGCTTTGGAAATGTAATAATGCCACAACACTTGTTTCTATTTTGAAGTTTTATTTTATAGTGGACATTGATTTTTTTTAAAAAGGCCAGTTCATCCAAGTTCCTCTCTGTTTTACATACCCTCAATTTCCCTTAGCAGTATGAAAAAACATATATCAGACAGAATTACAATGTCTTTATGATTATTTGGATCAAGAACTCTATCTCAAATACATCCCAGTTGTTTAAAAACTCGCCAGGCTCTTGTTCAATTTGTAGAAACATGAAACAAAGGCAGAAAAATTGTATGCCAGGAAATGTACAATTCTCTAATTTACTCTTAAATTTAAACAATTCACTGTCAACATCAGATAATATCTCATAATAGCACTAGACTATGTGGATTTGGCATGTGAGAGACTAGATATGGCTTGGTGCTGATCTATTTTACAGTTTGGTAAATGACTAAGATTCTACAACCATCTATGGAAAGAACTTCACATATCAAAATTTACCATAGTTATACAAAATGACACTTGTCTGTTTAGTAAACAAAGATTTCGGAAGATATATAACCCTATAGAAAGCAGTTTATTCTTTTCAGATATTGTTCATAGTTGTCTAGATTCTTTTCATATATTTTTTATCATACATTTATACGTGTATATGCAAAATCTGGAAGCTGATGTTAGTTAGGAACAAGCGTTAATAAATTCAATACCATTGTCCATAGAGTGATTCTCCCTAGGCAGTTTCCTTGGGAATACCCTTTCTTCACCAACCAATTGTGGAATTAAAGGTGTATAGCCAGAACCAGTTGCATTTATGTCAGCTCTAGGTATCCCAGCATTGGTCCTCTTGCTCAAATTCCAAATTCTTTAAGCCCCTTCTATTCCTGAAAATGATTTCTTTTTAAAATAGATAATCATTAGCTTTGAGAGACATACTAATCTATAGGATATACTAAGTTTACGTGTGTGTGTGTGTGTGTGTGTGTGTGTGTGTGTGTGTGTGTATGAAAAAAATCAATGAAACAAATATACAGCAAGAACATAACAAAAAATACTGACCATGTTTTTGGAAATTTATCTTGAAGGTAGCTAACCAAAGGTCAAAAATAAATGAGAGTACATTTCTGAGCAGGATCAGAGCAAAAAAAGAGTTTGAGTTTCTGAATATTTTAAAAAAGAGAGGGGTTAGAAAACATACTATATTCATAGCAATGTAATCTTGGAGGAATGGCAGGAAAGTTGATTTCTTTGTTCAAAAGTGTGCATAGTAGATCCATGCCTCAGGGACAATCAGTGACTTTAGCATAGAACTGTAGAGAAAAGTTTAGACTTAGTGAAATTCTTAAAGTCCAGCCATAAGAGGGCTAGGTATGACAATATTTAAAACTAAACCATCCAAAGGTAAGTATATATTAACTTTGTGATCCACAATAAGCCAGTATCTTTTTACAAAAATAAATAAATAAATAATAGATAAGTAAATAAATAAATAAATAGGATTTCAATATTCACAACATGAAATCAAAACTTGTTTATCTATTGATAAAAAGTCAAAATAAATGAAATGCCTAGAATAAAATTATATTTCTTTTCATGGTAAATGGTATATAATCAGCTAGTAAAGTTCCACTCTATATTTTACATTTCTCTGTTGACTGAGGTGTTTGTGATGCATGCACCATTTCCATGAAGGTCATTGGATATTACTCAGCAGTGGTGTTCACACTCTGGAATCAGGAAAAAAAATGTTCTCAGCATCAGAACAGTATATATATATATATATATATATATATATATATATATATATATATATATATGTGTCACTCATAAGGTTTCAGTGTCAAAATTAACATTCTGTATGACACTTGTAAGGAAATGGGAAGATATCAAATGGCAAAAATTTATAAGCTAAAGTCAGCAATATGTGATGTACTTCAATACAGGATAATATTATTTGAGAAAGAAAGAAAACATTATGAAAGATCTTTTCCATAATGCAATATATTTCACCTCTTTCTAAATAACAACAAAAATTTGTGGTATTTAATACTTTGAATGTCAACTTTGTAACTTTGTTATGTAAAATAAAATTATACATAACAGTTACAAATAATGAAATGTGTCTCAAACTTTTTCCATACCCACAGAATAAGTTGAAACTTTATCAAGAAAAAGTACATTAGGGATGTGTGTTTCACATATAAGAAAATTGGCTTTTTAATCACAAAATTTTTATTTAGCATTTATTAATGGAGTTGTGTTTATACCTTTAAATTTTTTAGAATTATACTTTCAGATTATATGTAAGTCTTTCATTCAACTTCAGAATCACCTAATACATAAGGGATCTTTGCTAAACTATACTGAGTTTAAACATTGGTTGGAAAATCTATATCTTTTGATGCTAATTTCAGAATTCACTACTCAGTTTATGACTGCAGCTGCCAGGGATCCATCCCACAATCAGCCACCAAACATAGACACTATAGCATATGCCAGCAAGATGGTGCTGAAAGGGCCCAGATATAGCTGTATCGGGGGTAAAATATAGCAATGCCTGGCAAACATGGAGGTGGAAGCTCACAGTCAGCTATTAGATGGAACACAGGGTTCCCAAGGAAGAAGGAGCTAGAGAAAGTACCCAAGGAGCTGAAGGGGTCTTCAACCCTCTTGGTGGAAGAATAACCATGAACTAACTAGTACCTCCTGAGCTCATGTCTCTAGCTGCATATATAGAAGAGGATGGCCTAGTTGGCCATCAGTGAGAAGAGAGGCCCCTTGGTCATGCAGACTTTATATGCCCCAATACAGGGGAACGCCAGGGCGAAGAAGTGGGAGCGGATGGGTAGGGGAACAGGGCCAGGAGGGGGGAGGGTATAGGAAACTTTCTGGATAACACTTGAAATGTAAATGAAGAAAATATCTAATAAAAGTTGAAAAAAAAAAAGCTCATTACATTAAATCTAAGCCTCAGGTACAGAAGGTTTGAAGGCTTGAAGAAGAACAGTGTCATGATCCTTTAAATAGTTTGATAAAAGATACTTTAGAGAGTCCAGCATGACCTGAAGATGAAAATTATTCATTTAAACCTACAGATTCAATGCAGTCCCCATCAAAATTCCAACTCAATTCTTCATAAAGTTAGAAAGAGCAATTTGCAAATTCATCTGGAATGACAAAAAAAAAAAAAACCTAGTGTAGCAAAAAACTATTCTCAACATTAAAAGAACTTCTGGTTTAATCACTAACCCTGACCTCAAGCTATATTACAGAGCTATAGTGTAAAAAACAAAACAAACAAATCAAACAAACAAACAAAAAACTGTATGGTATTGGTACAGGAACAAGCAGAAGATCAATGGAATAGAACTGAAGACTCAGAAATGAACCCACACACCCATGGTAACTTGATCTTTGACAAAGGAGCTTAAATCATCCAGGGTAATAAAGACAGCATTTTCAACAAATGGTGCTTTTTCAACTGGAGGTTAGTAGGTAGAAGAATGTAAATCAGTCCATTCTTATCTCTTGTACAAAGCTTAAGTACAAGTGAATCAAACACCTCCACATAAAACCAGATACACTGAAACTAATAGATTAGAAAGTGGGGAAGAGCCCGGAACACATGGGCAAAGGGGAAAATTTCCTGAGCACATCACTAATGGCTTATGCTCTAATGTGGAGAATTGACACATGGGGCTTCATGAAATCACAAAGCTTCTGTAAGGCAAAGGACAGTGACAATAGAACAAAACTGCAACCAATAGAATGGGCAAAGATCTTTACCAATCCTCTGTCAGATACAGGGCTAATATACAATATATACAAAGAACTCAAGAAGATAGGCTCCAGAAAATCAAACAACCCTATTAAAAATGGAGTATAGGGCTGTGATGGTTTGTATATTCTTGGACCAGGGAGTGGCACCATTTGGAGGTATGGCCTTGTTGGAATAGGTGTGACCTGGTTGGAGTAGGTGTGTAACTGTGGATGTGGGCTTAATACCCACATCACCCTAAGTCAGGGAATTACAGGGACCCACTCACCCTAAGTCAGTCTTTGACTAGTAGCCTTTAAATGAAGATGTATGTACATCGCGCTACCTTCCCGCCAGCAGGAAAACACGCGAACACCAGGATCCTTCTACAGACTGCTTTAGAGGCGTGTCTTAACCGGATTGGCTGCTGGGCCATCACTCATGTTAAGCCCCGGGCTGGGCGGTGGTTAAGCAGCAGGCACATGCGCTTTTGGGTTGTTTACTAGCTCTGTACAGGGGGTGGTAACAGGATGTCTTTGGGTTGTTTACTTGCTCTGTACAGGATGTCGGCCTTAGAATGGTGCCTGAGCCGACTCGGGCGCGGCCCTCTACAGATGTAGAACTCTCAGCTCTGACTATGTCATGCCTGCCTGGATGATGCCATGCTCCCACATTGATGATAATGGAATGAACCTCTGAACCTGTAAGCCAGGCCCAATTAAATGTTTTTTGTTTTTTTTTTGTTTGTTTGTTTGTTTGTTTTTTTTGTTTTGTTTTGTTTTGTTTTGTTTGTTTGTTTGTTTTTAATAAGACTTGCCTTGGTCATGGTGTCTGTTCACAGCAGTAAAACCCTAACTAAGACAGAACTTGTTACCAGTGACTGGGGTATTGCTGTGATAGGCCTGACCATGTTTTTATTTGAAAGAATGTGGATTTTTGGAGTTTGGATTTGTAACACAGTGGAATGCTTTAAGTGGGGTTTAATGGGTCATCCTAGTAGAAATATGGAAGACTTTGTTGATAGGAGTAATTTGAACTGTGTTGACCTGCCCTAAGAGATTTCAAAGGAGAAGAATTTAAGAATGTGGCATAAAGACTGTTTTCATGGTATTTTGGTGAAGAATGTGGCTACTTTTTGCCCTCTTCTGAAAGGTCAGCCAGAGGCTAAGGTGAAGATACTCAGATTAATTGCATTGACAAAGGAAGTTTCAAAAATGCTAACCATAGACTTTGTTCTAAGTAGTATCAAGAGATGTTTGAACAAGAACAGCAAGCTTAGTAAGGAAAAATATAAAATATAGGGTTTGAGTATTAAAGGGGTACCAGGAAGTGAAATGGAGCAAAATCTTGTGTTCTAGGAGATAATAGATTAAGGGAGTGGGATTTTGGGGCAAGATCCTACCCAGCTATATTTAAATCCAGGCATGGTGGTAAACACCTTTAATCCCAGGAGAGACGGGCATGCTGATCTTTGTGTTCAAAATCAATCTGCAGTGCAAGATCCAGCACGCTTTTAATCCCAGCACTAGGGAGGCAGAGGCAGGCTGATTTCTTAGTTTGAGGCCAGCCTCGTCTACAGAGAGAGTTCCAGGACAGCCAGGCAATACAGAGAATCCCTGGCTCGAAAAAAGAAAAAACAAAACAAACAAACAAAAACAAAAACAAAAACAAAAAAAGAAAGAAAGAAAGACAAAAGAAAGAAAGAAAGAAAGAAAGAAAGAAAGAAAGAAAGAAAGAAAGAAAGAAAGAAAGAAAGAAAAAGAAAGAATGGAAGGAATTACTGGGACAATTGATGCTGGGTAGCTGGAGGTAAGAAATTAGCAATGATTAAGAAGAGTGCAGTATCACCGAGGTGAAATCTTCTGGGAATTATTTTCTGGGAGCACAAAGAAGCTGTGTTCTAGAGATAGCCAAGGTTGTACCTTGTGCTGTGGCTAGACTTGGTAATGTGTAAAAGCCATCCAGCTGGTACACTGGTTTTGAAGGCATGAAGGTGTAATGAAGAACAGATGAGGTTTGACACTGGGAGAGGTCATGCAAGGCCATTGGAGAAGGTGTAGCCTCAGCTGTAGTTGATGGCCCAGGACTGAAGGGGTCATGCAAAAGATTTGAGGCTTGGCACCATGAAGAGAGCCTATGAGAGGCTATTGGTGAAGCCAAGTTGCAGTGGAACACCCCAATAAAACAAAATATATGTTTCAATGAATAAAGAAGCCCCAGGAATTTGTATGATGTTGACTCTTAAATTCAAGGAGATAAAAAAGATTAAGGGAGTGGTGATTCTAATTGGGTAGAATCAGGCAAGCATAATGGCTCTCCTTTGCACTAAAACATTGATAGTATCTTAATTCAAGAATTAAGATAAAAGAAAAAAATAATAGGGATACAAATAAGAAAGAATGAATTCATATTACTCCTATTTACATATAGCATCACATTACATAGTAAATTGGCATTTATTTTCAATTATTAGGACACAGGATACTCACTTATGATATTTTCCACGGCATCAATATTTCTACATTAGTTTTAATAATTCCTATTTCAATCTGATCAAACTGTTTTTTTTTCTATAAAAGTATTTTTTTTTGCCTAATGTAATTGTCATCTCAGTTATGCTTGAACAGTCTTACTCATTTTGTAAAATCTTTCTCTGATTTCTCACTTTGTCTACCCCTCAATTAGACATTTTTTTTTTGTATTTGTGTGTACTAAGGGCATGTCTATATTCCAACCAGAGGAATTAATAGCGTGTGGTGTGTCTACATAGGAAGACATTGTTATTATTACTTACTTTATGATTATATCTTAAATTTATTCAATACCATTATGAGAAGTATCCAGTTTTTATGTTAATTAAATAATTATATGCAAAATAGAATGTTATAGCACAATGGTTTAATAAATAAAACATTTTTGTTAGGTATTTTCTTTTTGGATACTTAAAATGTTATCCCCTTTTCTGCTTTGCCCTCCAAAAACCTCCTAGCCACCCTCACCAATTCATACACTCCCTCTTCCTTGCCCTGACATTTCCCTATACTGGGGCATAGAGCCTTCACAGGACCAAGGGCCTTTCCTCCCATTGATATTCTACTGGGCCATCCTCTGCTACATATGCAGCTATAGCCATGAGTCCTACCATGTATTTTCTTTGGTTGGTTGTTTAGTCCCTGGGAGCTCTGGGGGTACTGGTTAGTTCATATTGTTGTTCGTCCTATGGGGCTGCAAACCCCTTCAGCTCTTTGGGTCCTTTCTCTATCTTCATCATTGGGTACCCTGTGCTCAGTCCAACGGTATGCTGTGAGCATCCACATCTGTATTTGTCACGAATAAACTTTTTATGTCAATCTTGATGACCTGGACTTTGTTTTGGGGATCCAAACGGTAGAAGGATAGAAAAGTTATCTTCTGTGTTCCATGTATACTCTAGAACATGCATGCCCAGTACAAAACCTACACTAAAATAAACAATAAAATGACAAAAAATTAAATATATATCTTTTAGTGTTTTCCTCTTATTGGTTCTATTAGCTTTCACTTCTCTGGTATATTTTCAAATTATATAGAATATTTAGCTGTTTTTTAAATTTAATCTCCTGGTTTTGTAACCAATGTTATTCTTAGTTTTCAACAATTAATCAGCTTTGTTATGAATTTGGTCACCTATCTTTTTATTCAAAAAGTAATAATTTTTGAAAACCATATACCAATATCTAGTTATTGGATGATTAAATGAAAAATTTTCACTTTACGACCTGTTTTGTAAAATTTTGCATATTGATAAGCTTACTTTAGATAATGTTTTGTGATCACAGCATGTTTCATCTTCCATTTTAATGCTTAGATTTTCCTGATGCATTTGCTTCATTTTGTTTTATTGCTGATATATACAAAACTGAATCTAATATTTTTTTTTATGTATGTTTGTCAATTTATTTATTTTTCTTCTTTTGCCTATTTGGATTAGTCCACAGGGCAATTTTTCGTGTTATCCTATTAAACATGTGATTTATGGTATCATTTGCTACATACTATATATAAAAATACATATATAGAGATATTAAATTGCATGTATTAGATATGTTATATATTATATATGTTAGATTATATTAATTTATTAGATTATCTTATAGTAGGTACTTTTTTCTTTATTCTAATGCAATAGATACAATGCAACCAACTCATAGCTCTGTGAGCCAATTTACATCCATTACATTTTGCATCAAATGTTGTATGCATAATCTACATACATTTTAAATCTCAGAAGACATTTTTCCTGCTTTATTGAGGTATAATTAACACATAAAATTATATATATTTAAAGATTATAAGATGATGTTTTGATATACATATACATTTTGAAATGATTACCACAATCATACCAATTAACATATCTATAACCTCACATAGCTAAAACTCAGAAGTCATCATTGTGTTTATTTTAAAGTCAGTATTTGTGTATATGTTTCTTCATTATGAGTGCTCCTAATATTGTAGTCTGTTCTTCCTCATAGCAACAGATTCTACTTTGAGCATATTAATAATCATCTTAGTAATTTTTCTAAATTGAATATCCAAGTTAAACATTCTTTTCGTGATTTTCAATACACTTCTCATATACATTGTTATACTTGAAATATATATTTTGTGGTATATGAACATGCAAGTGAAGGATTTATTTTCCATTGAACTTAAATGGTATTAATTCATATTTACTTGCCACTCCACTTTGATATGTTGATTAGTTCTCACTAATTATGGTTTTCCTTTAACAGTGGAACTTATATTAACAGTATACACTTTGTTGGTAAATTAACTTGTGCTCAAATGAAATTTATAGGTTTAAAATTGTATAGTCATATGTCCATCACAACAATACAAACAGTTTTCACTCCTTAAATGTCCATTTACATGTACTGCAAACAAAGTCATATTTCATGATAGAAATACTTTTGTGTTTATCATAACTGTTACTTCTATCATTTTTTTTTTTTTGGTTGTATGTTAGTTTAACCAGCTAAAAAGCACTCCAGGGAAACATTCATTTATTTTACTTTACAGTTTTAGAAGGAATAAACCCTTTTATGATTTTGATGTCAGGACATTAGATGCATGACATTGGCCTAGCATTAAAAAATAAATTGATCACATTCCATCCATATAAAAGAGGCTTTATTATATTTGGAGTATAATTACAAAACCTTAGGTGTTTCTGCTTCTCCTTCCTCTATCTGGTTTTATATCTTAGTCCACCTTTGAGAGAACTCAGGAAACACATTTAAATAAACAATCAAATCAGAAAGCATAGAGGACTGGTCACATGCTTGGTTACAGGTTTATGTATGGCTAGCTTCAATTGCAGTCCAGGAATATATGGTGTCCTCCATATTATACTGGATATCCTTTTCAATTAACACTCCCTCAACTATGTACCCACATGATTTGGGAACTAATTCAATTTACTTTATTTTATATTTTATTCTTTAATCTTTTATTTTAAAGTCCAGTCCTTATCCTACCTCCTGGTGTGCCCTCTGACTGTTCAACATTTCATGCCTACCCAGTGCTCTATCCAAGAGAATGTTCCCACTGCACTCCAACCCAACCAGACCTTGCCACTCTCTGGGGCCTCAAGTCTCTTGAGGGTAAGGTGAATCTTCTCTCACCAAGTCAAGACCTGGCAGCCCCCTGTTATATATGTGTTGGGATATCATATCAGCTGGTGTATGCTCCTTAGTTGGTGCTCAGTGTCTGAACAATCTTGGGGGTCCAGATCAGTTGAGACTATTGGTCCTCCTATAGGATTGCCCTCCTCCTCAATTTCTTTCAACTTTTCCCTAATTCAACCACAGGGTCACCAGCTTCTGTCCATTGATGGGATGTAAATATCTGCATCTACCTTCCTGTTGGGCTTTTCAGGGGACAGTCATGCTAGCCTCCTGTTTGTAAGCACACCATATTATCAGTAATAGTGTTTGGCCTTGTGGCCTCCCCTTGAGCTGGATCCCAGTTTGGGCCTGTCACTGGACATCCTTTCCCTCAGCCTCCTCTCCATTTTTGACCCTGCAGTTCTTTTATTTTTTTTTATTAGATATTTTCTTTATTTACATTTCAAAAGTTATCTCCTTTTCTAGTTTGCCCCCAAAATCCTCTATCCCCTCCTCCTGCTCCCAAATCCACTCACTCCCATTCCTGGTCCTGGCATTCCACTATACTGGAGCATAGAACCTTCATACATTTCTTTTAGATAAGAATAATTTTGAGCAGAAGGTAGCCTAGACAGCCATCATTGGAAAGGGAGGCCCCTTGGTCTTGCAAACTTTATATGCTCCAGGACAGGGGAACACCAGGGCCAAGAAGTGTGAGTGAGTGGGTAGGAGAGCAGGGCAGGGGGAGGGTAGAGGGGACTTTCAGGATAGCATTTGAAATGTAAATAAAGAAAATATCTAATAAAAAAATGAAAAAAAAGAATAATTTTAGGTCAGAGTTTTTGACTGTGGAATGGCAACCTGGTCCCTCCACTTGATGCCTGTATGTTCTACTGGAGGTGGACTCTACAAATTCTCTGTCCCCAGTGGAGGGCATTTCATCTAAGATTCTCAAGGCTCAAAGGAAGGGTCTTTAGATGAAATGCCCCACTAATTCAATTTTTATTGCCTTCTAAAGTAACTCTAGCTGCATAAATTTGACAGTTAAATTTACCTAGTACACTCAACTTCTTGTCAAGTTGACACACAAATGCCTCTCTACAACCTTTAAAAGTACTGAAAATTTCAAAAAAATATAATACTCAAAAATTCAAAGTCTTTTATAAAATTAGAGTTTCTTAAATATGGACTACTATAATTCTCTCAAATATGAGAATTGTTGTAGGGAAACAATGACATTTACCACAAACTAAAAACAGCAATGTTAATTGAAATGTTATGGCTGCATACTTCATATCTAGACATTACTCATAATTTCCTGAACTCCGAAGGCCTTAGGCAGAACCAGCTATCCAGCTTTGGCATCCCTAGTATGTACAGGTTGTTATAGATTTAGTCTGTCTCTGCTACATACCTGCTCTGATCATTGGGCAATATTCCATAATCTTAGAATCTTCAAAAATCTGGATCTTACAATGCAACTAAGTCTTTACTTTCATCAGTGGTACCTCAGCTCATGTCTGCTGGTACTCTATCCCTACCAATAGATGCCAAGTATCAGATACTCTCTCATTGACATATCCATGACTTTAAACCAGTTTCACTTGAACAACTGTTGCATATAATTGGCCTTTTGTATTGAGAGCTCAAAATGCAGACTACACTTTTTAGATCACCTTGTCCTCAATAATGTATTACTTCAAGCAAGGATCTAAAAAGTATCTTGTTTTTCCAAGCAATGCCCATAGTGAGGTGTAAGTTTACGAATATATGAGCCTATACAGCCACTTCTTTAAATCACATCATTTCTCTTCATTAAGTCATGTGGAAAAAAAATAACTGTATTTTACTTGGTGTCATGTGTTTAGGAATAAACAATAGATTTGTGAATTTTATAACATATATTTTCTTTATTGTTAAAGAATATTTGTTTAGTATAATGTTTTATTGTTTATAAAATTTCTATTATATTCTCCTGTTGTTTAGTGTAAATATATATTTCATTTATTTATGGCATGATTTGATGGCTTGATAATTAATCTATGAATAAATTCATAGGAAAGGATTAGAGTACATAAACTGAAACATACATGAAAAAGTGCTTTTCACATACAAATATATATATTTGAAAGTTCCATATGTCTTAATGTTTATGTTCTTGTCTGGGTTTTTCCTCTAGTTATTTTTTCTTATTTGACTCATTACCTTCAGTCATTTAAAATTTTATTGAGATATCATTTTTATTTCACTTTCTTTTCTTTTTTTCATCATTTTCTCATGGCATTTTATTACAACAAATTTTTTGGCAAAGATACATGAAAACTCCTCTTGACATCTCTTTAGCATAGCAACCATGAACTTTTCAACAAGAATGAGTTCTATTGACAGAGAAACATTGTCTAGCTAGAGGCCCTAGAAAGGAAGTGTTTGTAACAAGTATATACCAAATTCTATTACAATGTATATGTGACCTCTTTATTGGGAATGGGTTCTATTGACTGAGAAACAATGCTTAGCATTCAGGTGAGGTTTGGTTTTAGAGAAAAGAAAAAATCCCCAGAGTATCAAACAACATCCATTCAAGCCTTCCAAATGAAGCTGTGTCACTTTCTTCCATTAAATAAAGTAAAAAAGATGTTTAACAATTCTATTTTCACTAGTGTTGATCTTTGAGCTCAAGATCATTTGTACTTCTACAAAGAAAGAACCTAAATTATCCATAGCCATGGGTAATATAATATTATATATGAAGGCCAACAAAGACTCATACTTTCAGCTAAGTAGTGGGATACAGAATCAATACACACACACACACACACACACACACACACACACACACACACAAATAAATTTTCTATTTCTGTTTTTTATATTTATTTTATTGGTTATCTTATTTATTTACATTTCAAATACTATCACCTTTCTCACTTTCCCCTCCACACACCTCCTATCCCCTCTCCCAACACCCTAGATCTATGAGGGTGCTCCCCGACCTGCCTACTCCCTCCTGTCTCAGCTTCCTGGTATTCCCCAATTATAGGTCATCAAACATCCACAGGACCAAGGGGTTCCCTTCTCATTGATGCCAGATAAAGAAATCCTCTGCTACATATACAGCTTGAGGCATGGGTCCCCCCTGTGTACTCTTTGTTTGGTAGTTTAGTCCCTAGGAGGTTTGAGTTGGGGGGAGGTTCTTCATATGGGGTTGCAAACCTCTTCAACTCCTTCACTCCTTGCCCTAACTCTTCCATTTGGGTCCCCATGCTCAGTCCAATGATTGGCTGTCTCCATCTGCAACTGTATTGGTTAGGCTCTGGCAGAGACTCTCAGGAGACAGCTATACCAGGCTCTTTTCAGTAAGTGCTTCTTGGCATCACCAATAGTGTCTGGGTTTGCTCTCTGCAGATGGAATAGATCCCTAGGTGGGGCAGTCCCTGAATGACCTTTCCTTCAGTCTCTGTTCCACTCTTTATCCCTGTATTAAACACCTGGGTTTTTAGTTTGTTTGTTTGTTTGTTTGTTTGTTTGTTTTATTACTATTTTTATTGAGTATTAGACAATTTCACTCACATCTAAAAAAAGTGAATGTCACTTTCCCAAATAACCTCTATCATTTCTTTCTTAAACTGTCCACCACCCCTCCATCACCCCTCCTCCCCATAAATCTCTGTCTCTTGCCCACATCAATTCAAAGTCTTGCTGTCCAACCAGACATCATCAAAGTACACCTGTGAAGCCAGGGGATTTGTAACTGCCTGATAGAATTTATTGGACTCAGAATGATTTAACATTAAAGACAATGCATTTCCTTGTGCCAAAATTATTTAAGTAGCCAATAGTTCAGCTGTAGGGTTTAATAGTATCACCCTTATTGATCAAAGTTGTTAGATCACACTATTTCTTAACTAATCTTTCTTATATAAAAATAATTGCTAGACACAATTCCACAGAAATACAAAATGGAATATAAAAACTGTACTAGTAA
The DNA here is from genome assembly GCA_902729485.2 of Mus minutoides. NCBI lineage: Eukaryota > Metazoa > Chordata > Mammalia > Rodentia > Muridae > Mus > Mus minutoides. The sequence continues at coordinate 10,238 of LR754587.1, read as the reverse complement.
ATTTAAATTGATTAATGAACTGAGTCTCATAGATAATAGATCATGATTCTCCAGATAAAATAAAATAAGTACTGAAGGCATTGTTACTAACTATAATTTGGACAACACTTTCATATTTATTAATTTTACTTCACAGATTATAAATAGAAAAAAAAATACTTGTAAATTAGAAAATCTGCCAAATAGATAATCACTTAGGTTTTCTTCTAAACGTGTTTCTTAAAAACAAGAGCCTTTTTATTCGGTCTTACTTATTCACACACACACACACACACACACACACACACACACACACACAAACACACACACACACACACACACATATAATTGGATTATATATATATATATATATATATATATATTTTCTAATTTTTTTAAAAAGATTGCTCTTCTATCATGTAATAGCTGAAATCAGAAATATATATATATATATATATATATATATATATATATATATATATATATATTTTTGCAGACAAATTTATTTACTTTCCAGGAATAAATTTGTTTCCCTCAGTGTTTGTATGATTTTTGAGATTTAAATATGTTGTTTCAAACCATTATTGTGCTTTGGGATTAACATATAATGTTTTTTTGAAGAATGTGCATCTTTCTTTAAATTAGAAAATGAGTTATCCATAAAGTCTGATATTTTCATAAGTACTTTCATAAGTACTTGATGCATTTCCTTCCATTTTTGCTGCTTCTAGAAACATGTCAAAGCTCCTTAACCTGCAGTTTATTTTATAATCTATAATCTTTTTATATATCATTGGTAACTTTGTCAGCGTGAGAAACTTTCAGGCACATGTATTCTCCTATTTGTATAAATTTCTACAGTGACATGACACATTAGTTATTAAAATGTTTGAGGATAAGTGCTCATGTCTGTAAATAGGGATCATAATAATATTTGGTAGGTGGGTAAAACATATTTAGTGAAAGGATGCAACTGATAGATGAGCCTGCCATGTTTGGATACTATATGAGACAAAGGTAGCATATACAGAAAAACAACAGAAAAGCTTGGCAAGGAATACACAGTCACAGATGGTGAGAGGTGGCAGTTTCTTTAGCAACTGAAACAGATTTTTCTGAGAAAACATTTGATGAAAACTTTGCTTTGAACCAGTCTGTTCTACCATATTGAGGACAATGTTCAGTTAAAAAATAATCTTTGCTGCATATAGTCAATGCATTGAGGAATAGTTCAGTGTTGTTTAACTGGGAAGATGCAAAAAGCACCTGAAAATTAGTTGTTTAGTCTTAAAAACCCTGTAAATGAACATAATCCTGTATAGGTCATATAACTCACATCCTAATTTTCCTCTATATTATCAATTATCCTTAAAGTGCTATAGAAATTCATGTTGCCTTGGTCTCAATAAAAGAGTAAGCTTTGTAACAGGAAGTTCAGTTTGACAAGGAACTAGATTCAAATTTCTGATGAACTCTTGGTGTTTAAATGTGTGCTGCATTAATAGTAATTTATGGATTGCACACATTACTCTAGGAAGGATAAAGGCTAAATTAAAATATTAAAATGCTGTTTTTCATATATATATATATATATATATATATATATATATATACTACAGAATTGTTAATATTGCATTACTCTAGTGATTTTTTTCTAGCTCCTTTGTAAATTTTTCTTTAGTCATCCTAAGTAACAGCAAAAAACACTGAATAGATGGTTTGTAATTTACATTAATTATTATTCATATTAAATATTCAGTGTCTACTAAATATAAACTTTAATTATCAAAAGATAGTGAAAGCATTTTGTCTATCTTTGAGATTTTCATGATTTATGTGATTTTTCTAGTTAAATCATTTACAATAAAAGTAGAAAGTAATGGCTAAGAAGATTTCTTTCTTCTTCAGTAAAACTTTCACATCTTACTTTGGTTATGCTTCATTAATTTTTTATAAAATAGATGCGTATTTTACAGCTCATGAACTTAACTCAATTACCCAACAAGAAGTTCCTAACTGCTGAGTCATTCCACCAACCCTAAAATCCGATGACAGTTTTCAATGCTACTTGCAAAATTAATACTTTTATTAAATATAAATATTCAATTTCAATATTTTTTCAATTTTTTGTCAAATAACTTTTTAAAACTTTTGTATGTTTCTTAATAGTTTTGCCTGCATATTTGTCTTTATAAGAATATTAGGCATTTTCAAATATACTCCTTCTAAATAGACAGTTTTTATTTTGTATTTAAGAAGATCAGTTCAGTATTTGAAAATTATTACATTTTGTTTAGCAGTCCAATGTGCAAAATTTAGCATAATATATGACTCAAATGAATGGTTAATTAGAAAATATTTATTAATCACTTTTGGTTTGTGCCTAAACCAGCAGAGGTCAGCAGCAGCCACACAGATCCCTGACCCAAAGCTTTGCCTTCCCATGAAGAGTCCAGCTGACACATGCAGGTAAGACACCCCTATTTACATATCAAAAATGTCATCAAACATGATCAAGTAGGCTTCAATACCAACAGTGCACAAACTATTCAACAAAACAGATACAGAAGAAACACTACCTAATTCATTCCACAAGGCAACAGTTACCCTGATACTTTAACCTCACAAAGACTCAACAAAAAAAAGAGAACTTCAAATCAATTTCACTTATGAACATTGTGAAAAAATTCTCAATAAAATTCTGGCTAACAAAATCCAAGAACATATCAAAATAGCACTCATCATAATAAAGTAGGCTTCAACACAGCACCCCACCCCACCCCACCATCTTTCCTCTGAGCCCAGGGGACGCAGCTAGGACCTGCCCTGCACTTCACACACCCCAGTACTTTAAGATCTCATCGGACTTAAGCTTGAGTGCAGTGCAGAGGTGGTGTTGGGAGCAGTGGGTCAGCAGTTATCAGCAGGGGCAGGATCCAAGAACTCCGCCCCACCTGAGGCTGGGCCTCTCCCAGCCAGAGCACCCTCCACCCTGCCATCTTTCCTCTGAGCCCAGCAACTCCCAGGACTTTAAGATCACATCAGGAGCTCAGGACTTGGGCCTCAGGCACTGTGCACTCTCTTAGGCTCCTTTGGGACCCTCCAAGCTATCTGGGGACCTCAAGTGAGCAGGGGGACAAAGCCTCTGTTCTAGCCCAATCTCCTGGAACCTGAGACACCAGCATAGAGATTGATAGTGGCCCAGGGCAGAACAACCCCTCCCTTCCAGTCTGGTCAGGCCTGCCCAGCACCAGCTCAGGTCTCTGGCTACAGGTGCTGTGCACTCTCCTAGGCTCTTTCAGGACTCCCCAAGCTATCTTGGGACCTGAGGTGAGCAGGGGAACACAGCCTCTGTTCTGGCCCAATCTCGTGGAACTTGAGACATCAGCCAGGAGCTTGATAAAGGCCCAGGGCAGAACAGCGGGTCCTTTCTGGTCTGCACCAATGCCAGGTCTCCTCCGGCAGAGACAGCAGGAGGCAAGCACAAGAACAGAAGCAACAGAATCCAAGGGAACTTGGCATCACCAACCACATCAAGTCCTAGATACAACAGCATACCAGAAAAGCATGACATGGATATAAACTCACTGGTCATGATGATGATGGAGAACTATAAGAAGGAAATACAGGAAAACACAGATAAAAAACTAGAAGCATTTAAAGAGGAAAAAACTTAGAGAGTTAAAGGAAAACACAGATAAACAACTAGAAGCATTTAAAGAAGAAATACTTAGAGAGTTATAGGAAAACAATACCAAACAGGTGATGAAAGGGAACAAAACCATCCAGGACCTAAAAATGGAAGTAGAAACAATTAAGAAAAACCAAAAGGAAATAACCCTGGAGATAGAAACCATAGGAAAAAAAATCAGGAACCATAGATATGAGCATCAGCAACAGAATAAAAGAGATAGAAGAGAGAATTTAAGGCACAGAAGATTCTATAGGGAGCATAGACAAATCAATCAAAGAAAATGCTATATGCAAAAAGATCCTAACACAAAATATCCAGGAAATCCAGGACACAATGAGAAGACCAAATTTAAGGATAATAGGAGTAGATGAGAAGGAAGACTATCAAACTAAAGGGCCAGCAAATATCTTCAACAAAATAATAGAAGAAAACTTTCCATACCTAAAGAATCAGATACCCATAAACATACAAGAAGCCTATAGAACTCCTAATAGGCTGGATCAGAAAAGAAATTCCTCCCGACACATAATAATCAGAACAACAAATGCACTAAATAAACAGAGAATATTAAAGGCAGCAAGGGAAAGAAGTCAAGTAACATATAAGGGCAGGCCTATCAGAATTACTCCAGACTTCTCACCAGAGACTATGAAAGCCAGAAGATCATGGACAGAGATTATACAGACACTAAGAGAACACAAACACCAGCTCAGGCTACTATACCCAGCAAAACTCTCATTTACCATAGACGGAGAAACCAAAGTATTCCACTACAAATTCAAATTCACACAATATCTTTCCAGGCATCCAGCCCTTCAAAGGATAATAACAGAAAAACACCAATACAAGGATGGAAACTCTGCCCTAGAAAAAGCAAGAAAGTAATCCTTCAACAAACCTAAAAGAAGACAGCCACAAGAACAGAATCCCAACTCTAAAAACAAAAATGACAGGAAGCAACAATTACTGTTCCTCAATATCGCTTAATATCAATGGACTCAATTCTCCAATAAAAAGGCATAGACTATGAGACTGGCTACACAAACAGGATCCGACATTTTGTTGTCTACAAGAAACACACCTCAGGAAAAACGACAGACACCACCTCAGAGTGAAAGTTTGGAAAACAATATTCCAAGCAAACGGCCCGAAGAAAAAAGCTGGGGTAGCCATTCTAATATCGAATAAAATAGACTTTCAACCCAAAATTATCAAAAGAGACAAAGAGGGGAACTTCATACTCATCAAAGGCAAAATCTTCCAAGAGGAACTTTCAATTCTGAATATCTATGCTCCAAATGCAAGGGCAGCCACTTTCATTAAAGAAACTTTAGTAAAGTTAAAAACACATTGCACCTCACACAATAATAGTGGGAGACTTCAACACCCCACTCTCATCAATGGACAGATCCTGGAAACAGAAACTAAATAGAGACTCAGTCGAACTAATGGAAGCTATGAAACAAATGGACTTAACAGATATCTACAGAATATTTCATCCTAAAACAAAAGGATATACATTTTTCAGCACCTCATTGCATCTTCTCCAAAATTGATAACATAATTGGCCACAAACATCCCTCAACAGATTCAAAAATATTGAAATTGTCCCATGCATTCTATCAGATCACGATGGATTAAGGCTGCTCTTCAATAACAACATAAGTAGCAGAACACCATCATTCACTTGGAAACTGAACAACAATATACTCAATGATACTTTGGTCAAGGAAGGAATAAAGAATGAAATTAAAGACTTTCTAGAGTTTAATGAAAATGAAGCCACAACATACCCAAATTTATGGGACACAATGAAAGCATTCCTGAGCGATAAATTCATAGCTCTGAGTTCCAAAAAAAAAAAAAATTGGAGAGAGCTTACACCAGTAGCTTGGCAGCACATCTGCAAGCTCTAGAACAAATGGAAGCAAAGTCACCTAAGAGGAGTAGACGGCAGGAAATAATCAAACTCAGGGGTGAAATCAACCATGTGGAAACAAAAAGAACTATCCAAAGAATCAATCAAACCAGGAGCTGGTTCTTTGAAAAAAGTCAACAAGATAGACAAACTCTTGGCCAGACTCACTAGAGGGCACAGGGATAGCATCTGAATCCACAAAATCAGAAATGAAAAGGGAGTCATAACAACAGATCCTGAGGAAATCCAAAACACAATCAGATCCTTCTACAAAAGGTTATATTCAAAAAAAAAAAAAAAAAAAAAAAACAAAACTGGAAAATCTGGATGAAATGGATAACTTTCTAGACAGATACCAAGTTCCAAAGTTAAACCAGTATCAGATTAATGACCTAAACAGCCCTATATCTCCTAAAGAAATAGAAGCAGTCATTAATAGTCTCCCAACCAAAAA
>LR755376.1:15450-26481 GCA_902729485.2 Mus minutoides | reverse complement strand
TTCTGCCTGCCTCTGCCTCCTGAGTGCTGGGATTAAAGGCGTGCCCCACCACACCTGGTTCTGTTGGTCTCTTTCTTTAGGAGGCACCTCAGATTAGAATTGAGAGAAATCTGAGGTGGGGGTGGGGAAGTGTGGGGGTGTTAAACTCTGATGTGATAACACAGTGGTCCAGAGCATAACTTATTCTCTGAATAGACCTGAATTCAGTTACCTGCACCCATTCTGAGCAGTTAACAATTGCCTGTAATTCTAGCTTCATGGGATCCTCTCCCTGCCTCTCTCTGCCTCTCCCTGCCTCTGTCTGTCTCTCTCTACCTCTGTCTGCCTCTCTCTGCCTCTCCCCCTCTCTGCCTCTGCCTCTCCCTCTCTCCCTGCTTCTCTCCCCCGCTTCTCTCTCTCCCTATCTGTCTCTGCCTCTCCGCTCTCCCCCTCCATGCCTCTCTCCCTCCCTCTGTCCCTATCTCCCTGTCTCTCTCCCTCCCTAACTCTCTCCCCCTATCTCCTGGCCTTTCCCCCTATCTCCCTGCCTCTCCCCCTCCTTAACTCTCTCCCCCTATCTCCTGGCCTTTCCCCCTATCTCCCTGCCTCTCCCCCTATCTCCCTGCCTCTCTCCCTCTCCCTATCTCTTTCTCCCTATCACCCTATCTCTCTCCCTATCTTTCTATCTCTCCCTATCTGCCTATCTCTCTCCCTATCTTCTCTCTCCCTATCTCTCTATCTCTCTCCCTATCTCCTTATCTTGCTCTCCCTATCTCCCTATCTCTCTCTCCCTATCTCTCTGCCTCTCCGTATCTATCTCCCCTATCTCTCTCACTCTGCCTCTCCCTATCTCTCTATCTCCCCTAGATTCTCTCCCTTTCTATCTCCTCTATATCTCTGCCTCTCCCTATCTATCTCCCCTAGATTCTCTCCCTATCTCTCTCCCCTATCTCCCTCTGTGCCTATCTCTATCTCCCTATACCCCTCTCTGCCTATCTCTATCTCCCTATCCTATCTGTCTCCATATCCTATCTCTCTCTATCTCCCTATTTCTCTCTATCTCCCTCTCTCTATCCCTTATCCCTATCTCTCTCTCCTATCTTCTTCTCCTGGCTGGCCTCAAACTCAGAATTCTGCCTGCCTCTGCCTCCAGAGTGCTGTGATTTAAGGCCTGTGCCACCACCGCCCTGCTGCCCTGCCTCTTCTTAACACCTCAAGGCTTCAGAGCCTCTAAACTGCTACAGGCAGTTCATCCCCAGGAGGCCTCGAAGGCCCAATCTGCATTGAGCTTTAGCAACAGTCCTTCCTGCCCTGAAGCTCATGGTGGGGTGTGTGTGTGTGTGTGTGTGTGTGTGTGTGTGTGTACATGAACCCTCACCTTGCGTCTAATGAGGTCACATCTTCACCCATTCGCCCACTCCCACCTCATCACTGTAGCATCTCCCTACTCTGGGGCATCAAGCATCCCTCCCTTCTCATTGATGTCAGGTAAGGATATATCTGCTTCATATGTATATGGAGTCCTGGCTCCCTCCATGTCTATTCTTTGGTTGGTGGTTAATTCCTGGGAGCTGTGGGTGGACAAGGGAGTTGATATTGTTCTTCTTATGGGGTTCCAACCTCCTTCAGCTCATTCAGTCCTTCACCTAACTCTTCCATTGATATTTTCAGGCTCAGTCTGATGGTTGGCTGTAAGTGTCTGTTGGTAGAACCTCTCAGGCAACAGCTATATCAGGATCCTGTCATCAAGCACTTCTTGGCATCAGCAATAGCATGGCTCTTTGTTGTCTGCAGGTGGGAAGGGTCCCAAAGTAGGGTTGTCTCCGGATGACCTTTCCTTCAGTCTCTGTTCCAACTTTTGGCTCTCCCTGCCATGGATCACCCCAATCAGGTATGGGGTTCCCTGGAATGTGGGTCCTCAAAGGCTAGGTGGGTAAGGATTCAGTGGTTACAAACAAAAACAAACAGAGAGGCAGTTTGAATCTGAGTTTATTTTGCAGCTCTCAAGCAAGGGTTTTTATACATTAAAAAAACAAATATTACATCTCTTAGAAGATGTGTTCAGTGAAACAATCACAAATACCATCATTATCATTTGGCACAGTAAAGCTCAAAATTCAAGCAAACATTACAACTCTGAAAAGACTTATTCAGTGTGTCACAAATAGAGCAGGTAGCATTACTATTTATAGAAATCATCCACCCTTCTGGTCTGGTCTGCTCCGCCCTGCACCATCTCAGGGCTTGGGCGCAGGTGCTGTGCACGCTCCCGATGCCCCTTCGGGACTCCCCAGGCTATCTTGGGACCACAGGTGAGCAGAGTAACACAGCATCTGTTCCGGCCCAATCGCGTGGGACTTGAGACACTGGCCTGGAGATTGATAAAGGCCCAGGGCAGGACAGCCATTCCCTTCTGGTCAGGTCCGCTCAGCCCTGCACCAGCTCAGGGCTAGGGCACAGGCCCTGTGCACTCTCCCGAGGCCCCTTAGGGCCTCCCAAGTTATCTTGGGACCACAGGTGAGCAGAGGAACACAACATCTGTTCCAATCCAATCTCTTGGAAATCAAGACTGCAGCTGGGGGATAAATAAAGGGACAGAGCAGGGCAGCGGGTCCCTTCTGGTCTGCACCAATGCCAGGTCTCCTCAGGCAGAGATGGCAGGAGGCAAGCATAAGAACAGAAGCAACAGAATCCTAGGGTACTTGGCATCACCAGATCCAAACTCACCCACCACGTCAAGTCCTAGGTACAACAGCACACCGGAAAAAGCAGGACATGGATATAAAGTTACTCGTCATGATGATGATGGAGGACTATAAGAAGGAAATACAGGAAAACACAGATAAACAACTTAGAGAGATACAGGAAAACAATACCAAACAGGTGATGGAATTGAACAAAGCCATCCAGGACCTAAAAATGGAAGTAGAAACAATTAAGAAAAACCAAAAGGAGATAACCCTGGAGATAGAAACCATAGGAAAAAAATCAGGGACCATAGATATGAGCATCAGCAACAGAATACAAGATATAGAAGAGAGAATCTCAGGCACAGAAGATTCTATAGGGAGCATAGTCACGACAATCAAAGAAAATGCTAAAAGCAAAAAGATTCTAACGCAAAATATCCAGGAACTCCAGGACACAATGAGAAGACCAAAGGTAAGGATAATAGGAGTAGATGAGAAGGAAGACTCTCAAACTAAAGGGCCAGCATATATCTTCAACAAAATTATAGAAGAAAACTTTCCATACATACCTAAAGAATGAGATGCCCATAAACATACAAGAGCCTACAGAACTCCAAATAGACTGGACCAGAAAAGAAATTCCTCCCGACACATAATAATCAGAACAACAAACGCACTAAATAAAGACAAAATATTAAAAGCAGTAAGGAAAAAAGGTCAAGTAACATATAAAGGCAGGCCTATTAGAATTACTCCAGACTTCTCACCAGAGACTATGAAAGCCAGAAGATCATGGACAGATATTACACAGACACTAAGAGAACACAAATGCCAGCCCAGGCTACTATACCCAACAAAGCTCTCATTTATTATAGACGGAGAAACCAAAGTATTCCATGACACTTTCAAATTCACACAATATCTTTCCACGAATCCAGCCCTTCAAAGGATAATAACAGAAAAACACCAATACAAGGACGGAAACTCTGCCCTAGAAAAAGCAAGAAAGTAATTCTTCAACAAACCTAAAAGAAGACAGCCACAAAAACAGAATCCCAAATCTAAAAACAAAAATGATAGGAAGCAACAATTAATGTTCCTTAATATCTCTTAATATCAATGGACTCAATTCCCCGATAAAAAGACATAGACCATCAGACTGGCTACACAAACAGGACCCAACATTTTGCTGTCTACAAGAAACACACCTCAGGAAAAAAGACAGACACTACCTCAGAGTGAAAGGCTGGAAAACAATTTTCCAAGCAAACGGTCCAAAGAAAAAAGTTGGGGTAGCCATTCTAATATCCAATAAAATAGACTTTCAACCCAAAATTATCAAAAGAGACAAAGAGGGGCACTTCATACTCATCAAAGGCAAAATCTTCCAAGAGGAACTCTCAATTCTGAATATCTTTGCTCCAAATGCAAGGGCAGCCACTTTCATTAAAGAAACTTTAGTAAAGCTCAAAACACACATTGCATCTCACATAATAATAGTGGGAGACTTCAACACCCCACTCTCATCAATGGACAGATCCTGGAAAAAGAAACTAAACAGAGACTCAGTCAAACTAACAGAGGCTATGAAACAAATGGACTTAACAGATATCTACAGAATATTTCATTCTAAAACAAAAGGATATACCTTTTTCTCAGCACCTCATGGCACCTTCTCCAAAACTGATCACATAATTGGCCACAAAACAGGTCTCAACAGATTCTAAAATATTGAAATTGTCCAATGCAATCTATCAGATCACCATGGACTAAGGCTGTTCTTCAATAACAACATAAGTAGCAGAACACCATTATTCACGTGGAAACGGAACAACATTCTACTCAATGATACCTTGGTCAAGGAAGAAATAAAGAAAGAAATTAAAGACTTTCTAGAGTTTAATGAAAATGAAGCCAAAACATACCCAAACTTATGGGACACAATGAAAGCATTCCTGAGAGGTAAACTCATAGCTCTAAGTTCCCACAAAAAAAAAAAATGGAGAGAGCATACACTAGTACCTTGGCAGCACATCTGCAAGCTCTAGAACAAATGGAAGCAAATTCACCTAAGAGGAGTAGACAGCAGGAAATAATCAAACTCAGGGGTGAAATCAACCCTGAGGAAACAAGAAGAACTATTCAAAGGATCAATCAAACCAGGAGCTGGTTCTTTGAAAAAGTCAACAAGATAGACAAACCCTTAGCCAGACTCACTAGAGGGCACAAGGATAGCATCCGAATTAACAAAATCAAAAATGAAAAGGGAGACATAACAACAAATCCTGAGGAAATTCAAAACACTATTAGATCCTTCTACATAAGGTTATATTTTTAAAAATGGGAAAATCTAGATGAAATGGATAACTTTCTAGACAGATACCAAGTTCCAAAGTTAAACCAGGATCAGATTAATGACCTAAACAGCCCTATATCTCCTAAAGAAATAGAAGCAGTCATTAATAGTCTCCTAACCAAAAAGAGCCCAGGACCAGACGGGTTTAGTGCAGAGTTCTATCAGACCTTCAAAGAAGACCTAGTCCCAGTTCTTCTCAAACTATTCAACAAAATAGAATCTGATGGTACACTTCCCAATCATTCTATGAGGCTAGAATTACTCTGATACCTAAACCACATAAAGACAAAACAAAGATAGAGAACTCAGACCAATTTCCCTCATGAATATCGAAGCAAAAATACTCAACAAAATTCTCGCCAACCGAATCCAAGAACACATAAAAACGATCATCCAGAAGAAAAAAAAATTTAATTACATATACAATAAAAAAAAAAAGATCATCCATCATGACCAAGTAGGCTTCATTACAGGAATGCAGGGATGGTTTAATATATGGAAATCCATCAACGTAATCCACTATATAAACAAACTCAAAGATAAAAACCACATGATCATCTCCTTAGAAGCTGAGAAAGCATTTGACAAAATCTAACACCCATTCATGATAAAGGTCTTGGAAAGATCAGGAATTCAAGGCCCTTACCTAAACATGATAAAAGCAATCTACAGCAAACCAGTGGCCAACTTCAAACTATGTGGAGAGAAGCTGGAAGCAATCCCACTAAAATCAGGGACCAGACAAGGCTGCCCACTTTCTCCCTACCTATTCAACATAGTACTTGAAGTCCTAGCCAGTGCAATTCGAAAACAAATGGAGGTCAAGGGGATACAAATTGGAAAGGAAGAAGTCAAATTATCGCTATTTGCAGATGATATGATAGTATATATAAGTGACCCCAAAAACTCCACCAGAGAACTCCTAAACATGAAAAACAGCTTCAGTGCAGTAGCTGGATATAGAATTAACTAAAACAAATTGATGGCCTTTCTCTATACAAAGGATAAATGGGCCGAGAAAGAGATCAGGGAAACATTACCCTTTACAATAGTCACTAACAATATAAAATATCTTGGTGTGACTCTTACGAAGGAAGTGAAAGATTTGTATGACAAGAACTTCAAGTCTGTGAAGAAAGGAATTGAGGAAGATCTCAAAAGATGGAAGGATCTCCCATGCTCATGGATTGGCAGAATCAATATAGAAAAAAATGACTATCGTGCCAAAAGCTATCTACAGATTCAATGCAATCCCCATCAAAATTCCAACTCAATTCTTCAAGGATCTAGAAAAGACAATTAGCAAGTTCATCTGGAATAACAAAAAACCTAGACTAGCAAAAAAATTTCTCAAAAATAAAAGAACATCTGGTGGAATCACCATGCCTGACCTCAAGCTATACTACAGAGCAATCGTAATAAAAACTGCATTGTACTGGTACAGCAACAGACAGGTAGATCAATGGACTAGGATTGAAGACCCAGAAATGAATCCACACACCTATGGTCACCTGATCTTTGACAAGGGAGCTAAAACTATTCATTGGAAAAAACGACAGCATTTTCAATAAATGGTGCTGGCACAATTGGCAGCTATCATGTAGAAGGCTGGGAATTGATCCATTCTTATCTCCTTGTACTAAGGTCAAGTCTAAGTGGTTTAAGGATATCCACATAAAACCAGAGACACTGAAACTTATAAAGGAGAAAGTGGGGAAAAGCCTCGAAGATATGGGCACTGGGGAAAATTCCTGAACAGAACAGCAAAGGCTTGTGCTGTAAGATCAAGAATTGACAAATGGGACCTCATAAAGTTGCAAAGCTTCTGTAAGGCAAAAGATACTGTCAACAAGACAAAAGGGCCACCAACAAATTGGGAAAGGATCTTTACCAATCCTAAATCAGATAGGGGACTGATATCCAATATATATAAAGAACTCAAGAAGGTGGACACCAGAAAATCAAATATCTCGATTAAAAACTGGGGCACAGAGTTAAACAAAGAACTCTCAACTGAGGAATACCGAATGGCTAAGAAGCACATGAAAAAATGTTCAACATCCTTAATCATCAGGGAAATGCATATCAAAACAACACTGAGATTCCACCTCACACCAGTAAGAATGGCTAAGATCAAAAATTCAGGTGACAACAGATGCTGGCATGGATGTGGAGAAAGGGGAACACTCCTCCATTGTTGGTGGGACTGCAAGCTTGTTCCACCACTCTGGAAATCAGTCTGGCAGTTCCTCAGAAAATTGGACATAGTACTACCGGAAGATCCTGCAATACCTCTACTGGGCATATATCGAGAAGATGTTCCATCTGGTAATAAGGACACATGTTCCACTATTTTGATAGCAGCCTTATTCATAATAGCCAGAAGCTGGAAAGAAACCAGATGTCCCCCAACAGAGGAATGGATACAAAAAATTTGGTATATTTACACAATGGAGTACTACTCAGCTATTAGAAACAATGAATATATGAAATTCCTAGGCAAATGGATGGATCTGGAGGGTATCATCCTGAGTGAGGTAACCCAATCACAAAAGAACTCACATAACATGTACTCACTGATATGTGGATATTAGCCCAGAAACCTAGACCACCCAAGATACAATTTACTAAACACATGAAACTCAAGAAGAATGAAGATCAAAATGTGGACACTTCGCCCCTTCCTAGAATTAAGAACAAAGCACACATTGAAGGAGTTACAGAGATCATGTGTGAAGCTAATTCAAAAGGATGGACCAATCAGTGACTGCTGTTGCCAGGAATCCATCCCATAATCAGCCACTAAACATAGACACTATTGCATATGCCAGCAAGATAGTACTGAAAGGGCCCTGATATAGCTGTCTCGTGGGAGACTATACCAGTGCCTGGCAAACAGGGAAGTGGATGCTCACAGTCAGCTATTAGACAGAACAAAGGACTCCCAAGGAAGGAGCTAGAGAAAGTACCCAAGGATCTGAAGGGGTCTTCAACCCTATAGGTGGAAGAATAACATGAACTAACTAGTACTCCATGAGTTCATGTCTCTAGCTGCATATATAGAAGAAGATGGCCTAGTTGGCCATCATTGGGAAGAGAGGCCCCTTGGTCATGCAGACTATATATACCCCAGTACAGGGGAACGCCAGGGGCAAGATGTGGGAGTGGGTAGGTAGGGGAGCAGGGTGGGGGTGGGGGAGGGTCTAGGGAACTTTCTAGATAACACTTGAAATGTAAATGAAGAAAATATCTAATAAAAGTTGGAAAAAGCAAAGAAATCATCCATGTGTTACAACTCTGAATGCACATATTCAGTGGAAAAGTCATCCAAGGCTAGTTGCATATTTCCAAGAGCAGGTTAATATATCTTTATGGTCAATTATTTTTTAACAACTATTGCCTGATTTCTTTTTATAAATCTTCAAGGCATAAATTTAAACTATTTTAATTTATTTTATTTTAGTCTTTCTTTAGCATATGCCAAAGCCCACTTCTGATGACGCATATGTAGTCATATGAAATTTTATTGTTGGGAAATATTTATCTAACATAGTACAATTATATAAATTTGTAAATGATTTATAAAGAAAATCATTGATTCCTCTGGAGATAAGGTCATGTTAGTGAGCCGGTCTCAAGGGATGGTTTTTTACCTATTATTCTCCCTTAAGATCTTGGACTAGGCTACCAGAAACATGTCATAAATAAGAAAAGGAATAAAAGAAGACAAACCAGAAAAATTGCCATGAGAACTACGGCTCAGTATGGTGTTCCGGGCAAGAGTTCCAAAACTGGTTCTAGGAGGCCTCCTTCTGTTGAAGTTTTATTCTCAGTCTGTGGAACTCGTAACTATCTCTTTTGACTGTAGAGCTATAGACAGAAGATGACTGAAAAAATAAGAAGAAGAAGACTTATTCCTGTAGCGAGGGTGGCAACAATGATCCAGTATACCCAACTAACAGGGATAATGACCATCAACCAGAGCTAATAGACTGAGCCAAATCCTCTATGCCAATAGATTCAACATGTGCTTTGCTTACAGCAGAGATTTGGGCTTGTAATTGAGGCCTAACATGAGTAATATCATTGTCTTTCCAAATTCTCAGCGAATGATTTTTAGTAAAATACCAATTATGACTTTCATTAAAAGGTATTGGTGTATAACACATGTACTGAAAGCTGGCATGGCACTTGGTCAAAGTCTTACTTTAATATTTTCCACTTCTTGTCCTAGTGCTAAAACTACATCCTCTACAGCATCACTTTTTACTTCTAATATTTTATCTGTAACTCAGTGCCTTGCATGTGTTAAAGAGATATTTGTATTTAAGTCATTAACAAAATGTGCATCTTTACATCTGAGAATAAGGGGACTGTTGAGATTATAAGTGAAGTAAGGATTGCTATTAAAGCACTAATGCCTAAAATTAGAGCCACAACAAAATGCTTGGGTCTAAGTAGTGCATTAACTCTTTTTAGCATTTGTCAGGCTACATTGTCAAACCAAACATCATCTTTTACATCTACAAGAAGCATAGCATAAGTAGGTATTTGTAATAGCAAAATAACTGAATAATTGTTAATTGAAATAGGATCAACACAAATAATTAAATACATTTGGAAGTGCTGACCTGACAAGTTCATTTTACCTTAGTAATTTTTAAATCTGAGGATTGTCGAGCAAATATACTATAAGGATAGCTTAGGTAAGAGCTAATTGCCAAAGGAGTGCTCTTAGATTCCTTAGGCTTTTTTAGAAGGATCATGCTAGTTGCAGAAAAATGTCTAAATAATCCTGCAAAAATATTAGTAATATTATGTAAAAGAGATTGACTGACATAAACAGATTCCACCCATCCTGCATTGAATAATCTATTTATAGACTCATTTGTAAATGTATGAGGCCTTGAATAATCTATTTATAGACTCATTTGTAAATGTATGAGGCCTATATCCATGAAAAAGCTATAACTTATTGAATAATTTTGGTTTTCCTTTTTTGTGGGTTTTTGGTGTTTGTTTGTTTGTTTGTTTGTTTGTTTTTGGTTTTTAAAGACTGGGGTTTCTCTATGTATCTCTGGCTGTCCTGGAACCTACTCTGTAGACCGGGCTGTCCTGGAACTCAGAAATCTGCCTGCCTCTACCTCCCAAGTGCTGTGACTAAAGGCGTGCATCAAACACTGCCTCGCATAAATGTTTTCTATAATCATAAAATGGTGAGGCTATAGAATAGTCATAAATTATTTATTGGGTTTTCCAAGAATCAGGTACTGTAGCCCAAGAACTAAACCCACAATTAAGCCACCGTGAACATTCATCTTGAAGCGAGTATACCCACAATTTATCATTATCCCTATATTCCTGTAGTCATTCTTCAGAGGCATTGTCTCTTTTGGCCTTATAAAATTTTCATTACAATTATAATACCCTGAAATGAATATTAAAAGCTCTCACATTTTTTTCCCAATCTGCAGGTTGCCAATTTGTCTTACTGACTATGTTCTTGGCCTTACAGAAGCTTTCCAGATTTATGAGGTCCCATTTGCCAATTCTTGATCTTAGAGCATGAGCCTTTGGAGTTCTGTTTAGGAAATTCGCCCCTGTGCCAATGAGTTCAAGGTTCTTTCCCAATTTCTAGTCTATTAGATTCAGTGTATCTGGTTTTATGTTGAGGTCCTTGATCCACTTGGACTTGAGCTTTGTACAAGGTGACAAATATGGTTCTATTTTCATTCTTCTACATACTGACAGCCAGTAAATAGAAGGGAAAAAGGACACATGTTCCACTATGTTCATAGCAGCTTTATTCATAATAGCCAGAAACTGGAAAGAACCCAGATGTCCCTCAACAGAGGAATGGATACAAAAAATTTGGTATATATACACAATGGAGTACTACTCAGCTATTAAAAACAATAAATATATGAAATTCCTAGGCAAATGGATG
The DNA here is from genome assembly GCA_902729485.2 of Mus minutoides. Taxonomy (NCBI): domain Eukaryota; kingdom Metazoa; phylum Chordata; class Mammalia; order Rodentia; family Muridae; genus Mus; species Mus minutoides. Next base: position 15,509 of record LR755376.1, on the reverse strand, counting down.
GATCTGGAGGCCGTCATCCTGAGTGAAGTAACCCAATCACAAAAGAACTCACATAACAT
>LR755375.1:6836-26552 GCA_902729485.2 Mus minutoides | reverse complement strand
TGCCCATTGGTGAGAGTGTGGAGTTGAAGTCTCTCACTATTATTGTGTGTGGTTCAATGTGTGTTCTGAGATTTCATAAAATTTCTTTTATGAATGTGGGTGCCCTTGTATTTGGGGCATAGATGTTCAGAATTGAGAGTTCATCTTGGCGGATTTTTCCTTTGATGAGAATGAAGTGTACTTCCTTAACTTTTTTGATAACTTTTGCTTGAAAATTGATTTTATTCCATTTTAGAGTGGCTACTCCAGCTTGTTTCTTTGGAGAAATTGTTTGGAAAAAACGTTTTTTTTTTCCCCCAGGCTTTTACTCTGAGTTAGTGTCTGTCTTTTTCACTGAGGTATGTTTCCTGTATGCAGCAAAATGCTGGGTTCCTTTTATGTATCTAGCCTTTTAGTCTTTATCTTTTTATTGGGGAATTGAGTCCATTGATATAAGAGATATTAAGGAATAGTGAATGTTGCTTCCTGTTATTTTTTTTATTAGAGATGATATTGTATTTGGGGAATATCACCTTTAGGATTTCTTGAAAGAAGATTACTTTCTTGCTTTTTCTAGGGTGTAATTTCCTTCCTTGTGTTGGAGTTTTCCATCTATTACCCTTTGTAGGGCTGGATTTGTGGAAAGATATTGTGTAATTTTGGTTTTGTCATGGAACATCTTGGTTTCTCCATCAATAGTAATTGAGAATATTGATGTGTTTAGTAGTCTGGGCTGGTATTTGTATTCTCTTAGGGTCTGTATGACATCTGTGCAGGATCTTCTTCAGCCTTTCACAAGTTCTGCTGAGAAGTCTGTGCACTTAGTATTTGGACTATTCTATGATGGGAATGGTTTCTTTTCTGGTCCACTGTATTTGGAGTTCTGTAGGCTTCTTGTATGTTCACGGGCATCTATTTCTTTAGGTTGATAAGTTTTCTTCTATAATTTTGTTGAAAATATTTACTGGCTCTTTATGTTGGGAATCTTCACTCTCTTCTATACCTGTTATCCTTAGGTCTGGTCTTCTCATTTTGTCCTGGATTTCATTGATGCTTTCAATTGGGACCTGTTTGCATTTTTTTTTTTTTTTGACTGTTTTGTCAATGTTTTCTATGCCCCTGAGATTCTCTCTTCTATCTCTTGTATTTTGTTGTTAATGTTTCATTCGATGACTCCTATTCAATTTCCTAGGTTTTCTTTCTCATGGGTTGTCATCCTTTGTGATTTCTTTATTGTTTCTGATTCCATTTTTAGATCCTGGATAGTTTTTTTTTTTTTTTCAATTCCTTCACTTGTTTGTGTTTTTCTGTAATTCTTTAAGGGATTTTTGTGTTTTCTTTTAAGGGCTTCTATCTGTTTACAAGTATTTCTTTAAGGAAGTTATTTATGTCCTTCTTTAAGTCCTCTCTCATCATCATGAGATGTAATTTTAACCACAGTCTTGTTTTTAGGGACTGTTGTTGCATTCAGTGCTTTGCTGTGGTGGGAGTTATGATACCAAATAGTCTAGGCTTCTGTTGCTTATGTTCTTGCCCTTGCCTCTCACCATCTGATTATCTGTGGTGTTAGGTGATCTTGCTGTCTCTGCCTGTGACTTATCCCTCCTGTAAGCCTGTGTATCAGCACTTCTGGGAGACCATTCTCTCCTTGTGGCATTTGGGTATGAAGAGCTGTGGCATAGGGTCAGTTCTGGGTACAGATGGAAACTGGAAGGATCCTGTCCTAGACTGCTCCTCATTTCCTGAGGAGATTCTGAGGATTCCTCAGAAAAGAAGTGCTTTCAGGTGTGACAGCACTCTTGAGAGCCCGGTTCATTCTTGTCAGGATTAGGGTACAAAGAGCTGAGGCATAAGGTCACCTCTGGGGTGCAAATGGAAACTGGAAGGATATTTTATAGTTTTATGACTGTTGAATTTTAGCATTTATATTTTGTTGTGGTTGTAGTTTGTTTGTTTGTTTGTTTGTTTTTCCAAGACAGGGTTTCTCTATATATCCATGACTGTCCTGGAATCACTCTGTAGACCAGGCTGGCCTCAAACTCAGAAATCCACCTGCCTCTGCTTTCCACAAGCTGGGATTAAAGGGATGTGCCACCACTGCGCATTAACCTTTAGCCTTAAAAATCACAGTTTTTATTAGATTTATTTTTATTAGATTTATTTATTTATTAGATTTATTTTTCTGATCAAACCAACTCTTAAAAACTATTGATTAGCTGGGCGTGGTGGTACACACCTTTAATATCAGCACTTGGGAGGCAGAGGCAGGTGGATTCTTGAGTTCAAGACCAGAGAAACCCTGTCTCCAAAAACAAAAAAAACAAAAAAAACCTATTGATTAAATATTCAAATTTCACCCTCAACACCCATTTCCACTGAAGTGTCAGATGGCTCAAGGAATTATCAATTTTCAAAGTATCACTTTCTATCTATCTATCTATCTATCTATCTATCTATCTATCTATCTATCTTCAAATTAATTGTTATAAATTTAAACCAACCATCTTTATGTAGATACCATACCTTAAAATATGTGGTTGGCATTACTGGGGTTGGGAGTGTGGATAGGGTACTTATGCTTGAAGAAAAATTCTAGATTCCTGAATTAAAAGGCACCAAGTAAGTGCTTATTAAAGTTTGCACACTGTAGAGAACAGCGGTCAGGATAATACCCAGATGTCATAGTCTCCAATATAACTCTGAGTTAAGAAGTAAAGGGAAGAAAGAATAGGTGTATGTGAGTGTGAGTGTGAGTGTGAGTGTGAGTGTGAGTGTGTGTGTGTGTGTGTGTGTGTGTGAGAGAGAGAGAGAGAGAGAGAGAGAGTGAGAGAGAGAGAAAAACACAGAGAGAGAGAGACAGAGAGAGACTGGGAGGAGAATAGGAACAGGGGCTACATGTGGAGGCAAGCCTGATTTCATGACAGACTTCAAATTAAAGCTAAGGAGACTAGGCCTAAGAACTGGGCAAGTCCAGGCAAGTAAATTACTAGTAGAAAAAAGCCAAGGGTCCAGCCTTCATTCCCTAAATATGGTTCCAGAATTCCAATGTGCTTTACATCAAACCATAACCCACAGACCCAAAGAAGTTAAACAAGAAAGGAAAACCCAAAACAAGGTGCTTGAATATCACTTAAGAGTGGACACATAATAGTCAAATGAGGCAGAGGGAGGGAGGGAACTGGGTAGCAAAGAGGAGAAGGAAGGGAATAAGGCAATAAGGTCAGGGGTGAAAGAGACAGGAGAGAGGCCCAGAGGCCAGGTGAATTAATGGAAATCTTCAGCTGCTGGAGGTAGCAGGGTAGGGGGTGGGGTGGGAATCTCTAGGAGCTACCAGAAAATTGGGGTGGGTGAGGGTCCCAGGAGTGAATTGGGGTGATCTTAGCCAGGATGCCTAGCAATGAGGACATGGAACCTAAAGAACCCACCTCCATTAGCAATGCAGGACCCACTGGGGAGGGATAAGAACATCACTCACAAACCTTCAGATCCAAAATTTGTCCTGTCTAAAAGAAATGCAGGGACAAAAATGGAGCAGAATTTGAAGGAATGGCCAACAAACAACTGGCCCAACTTGAAACCCATCCCATAGGCAAGCACCAGTCCCTAACACTATTTAATGATATTCTGTTATGTTTGCAGACAGGAGCCTAGCATTAAGGCTTCTGAGAGGTTCTGCCCAGCAGCTGACTGAAACAGATGCAGAGCTTCACAGGCAAACATTGGATGGAGGTAAAGGATAGTTATGGAAGAGGTGGGAGAAGGATTGAAAGCCCCGAAGAGAATAGGAACCCTACAGGAATACCAAGAGTGTGAACTAACCTGAACAACTGGGAGCTCTCAGAGACTGAGCCACTGAGCAAAGAGCAAATACACACTGAACCATAGCCCTGGGCACATATGTGGCAGACATATAGCTCAGTCTCCATGGCTGCCTTGTCTGGCCTCAATGGAAGAGGATATACCTCATTCTGCAGAGAGTTGATGCACCAGGGTTGGGGAATAAGCGTAAGAATGGCCTACTCTTTCAGAAAAGAAAGAGAATGGTGTGTGTGTGGGGACTTTGTGAAGGGGGTATGGGGAGTGGGTGTATGTGTATGCAATGATTGTGAGGTAAATTAATTAATTAATGTTTTAAAAGCTTTGAGGGACACTTTGAGATAGGCAGAAGAGTGATTGCAGCCATTGTTCTGTTCATGGTTTCTCCTTGTGAGACAGGGTCCCAGTATATTGTCCAGTCTGGCTTAGTATTGCAGTCATGTTGCTGTCTTCATTCTAGTGCTGAAGTTACAGGCTTATTTCACCAGGCTTTGCCTCAGTTGTGCTTGAATGAGACTTTGTTTGATTCAGAAGACATGAGATAACTGTGTCACAAGTAGTCATTACAGAAGCTTCTACAGCACAGGATATAGAAGCTGTTTCTCAAAGACCACAATTCACATTCTAGCAGAGTCAAAACATTTTCAAACTTGGTAGCCATTCCTAAGTCTCTGAAGAAAGAAATCAAAGAGGATCTCAGAAGATTGAAAGATCTCCCATGCTCATGGACTGGTAGGATTAAAATAGTAAAAATGGCTATCTTGCCAAAAGCAATCTACAGATTGCATCAAATCTACATCAAATCCCAACTCAATTCTTCACTGAATTAGAAAGGGCAATTTGCAAATACATCTGGAATCACATAAAACCTAGGATAGCAAAAACACTCCTCAATTATAAAAGAACCTCTGGGGGAATCACCATGCCTGAACTCAGGCTGTACTACAGAGCAATTGTGATGAAAACTGCATGGTACTGCTGGTACAGTGACAGACAGGTAGATCAATGGAATAGAATTGAAGACCCAGAAATGAACCCACACACCTATGGTCACTTGATCTTTGACAAGGGAGCTAAAACCATCCAGTGGAAAAAAGACAGCATTTTCAACAAATGGTGCTGGCACAACTGGCAGTTATCATGCAGAAGAATGTGAATTAATCCATTCTTACCTCCTTATACTAAGGTTAAGTCTAAGTGGATCAAGGAACTCCACATAAAACCAGAGACACTGAAATTAATAGAGGAGAAAGTGGGGGAAAGCCTTGAATATATGGGCAAAGGGGAAAAATTCCTGAACAGAACAGAAATGGCTTGTGCTGTAAGATCAAGAATCAACAAATGGGACCTCATAAAATTGCAAAGCTTCTGTAAGGCAAAAGACACTGTCAATAAGACAAAAAGGCAACCAACAGATTGGGAAAGGATCTTTACCAATCCTAAAACTGATAGGGGAATAATATCCAATATATATAAAGAACTCAAGAAGATGGACTCCAGAAAATCAAATAACCCTATTAAACATGGGGTACTGAGCTAAACAAAGAATTCTCAGCTGAGGAACATGGAGGGGCTGAGAAAGCACCTGAAAAAATGTTCAACTTCCTTAATCATCAGGGAAATGCAAATCAAAACAACCCTGAGATTCCACCTCACACCAATCAAATGGCTAAGACCAAAAATTCAGGTGACAGCAGATGCTGGCCAGGATGTGGCAAAAGAGTGACACTCTTCCATTGTTGGTTGGATTGCAAGCTTGTACACTCTTTAAATCAGTCTGGTGGTTCCTCAGAAAATTGGACATAGAACCCAGCAATACCTCTCTTGGGCATATATCCAGAAGATGTTCCAACTGGTAATAAGAACACATGCTCCAATATGTTCATAGCATCCTTATTTATAATAGTCAGAAGCTGGAAAGAACCCAGATGTCTCTCAACAGGAATGGATACAGAAAATGTGGTACATCTACACAATGGAGTACTACTCAGCAATTACAAACAATGAATTCATGAAATTCTTAGGCAAATGGATGCATCTGGAGGATATCATCCTGAGTGAGGTAACCCAGCCTCAAAAGAACACACATGATATGCACTCACTGATTAGAAGATATTAGCCCAGAAAGTTAGAATACCCAAGGTACAATTTGCAAAATACATGAAACTCAAGAAGAAGGAAGACCAAAGTGTGGATACTTCACTCCTTCTTATAATGGGGAACAAAATACACAAGGAAGGAGTTACAGAGGCAAAGTTCAGAGCTGAGGCAAAGGAAAGAACATGCAGAGACTGCCCCAGCTGGGGATCCATTACATATACAACCACCAAACCCATATACTATGCATATGCCAGAAAGATTTTGCTGACAGGACCCTGACTTAGTTCTCTCTTGTGAGGCTATGCCAATGCCTGGCAAATACAGAAGTGGATGCTCACAGTCTATTGGACAGAACACAGGAGCCCTAATGAAGGAGCAAGAAAAAGTACCCAAGGAGCTAAAGGGGTCTGCAACCCTATAGGAGGAACAACAATATGAACTAACCAGTACTCCCCAGAGCTGTGTCTCTAGTTGCATATGTAGCAGAGGATGGCCTAGTCAGCCATCAATGGAAGGAGTGGCCCTTGGTCTTGCAAAGATTATATGCCCCAGTACAGGGGGATTGCCAGGGCTAGGAAGCAGTAGTGGGTGGATTGGGGAGCACAGTGGTGGGGGTGGAGTATAGGGTGCTTTGGGGATAGCATGTGAAATGTTTTTTGTTGTTGTTTGTTTGTTTTTGAGACAGGGTTTCTCTGTATAGCCCTGGCTGTCCTGGAACTCACTATGTAGACCAGGCTGGCCTTGAACTCAGAAATCCGACTGCCTCTGCCTCCGAGTGCTGGGATTAAAGGCATGTGCCACCAGGCCCGGCAGCATGTGAAATGTAAATGAAGAAAATATCTAATAAAAAATGCCTAAAAAAGGCAAAGTCCAGCAGAGTCAAACAAGTTTCAAACTCTGTAGCCTTTCCTAGAAATGTGTCTTTAAAATAAAGAGCTATATATTAATGGAAGTGTGTGATATATTTTGAGTACTAATGGATGTTCCTGGTGCACTGTAAAAGAAACAGATTACAACAGAGAGCCATTCACATGACTGATTGTACATATTTAAGCAGCTTGGTATCAAGGAAGTACCCCAAGCCTACAGGGCTATCATTTCGTTGGGTCGAGGAGGACCGTTTGTCTGTAAGAAAGGACGGGTGGGGAGAGAAAGAAGGGAGACCGTGCGTTTGCGAGGTTTTGTCACGGTTTCACTTTACTTAGGCAAATTGCTAAGTTTTATACATACAGCAAAAGAGAGGGCATAGGAGGTCAGGGAGGGGGAACAAAGACTCAGGGACTAGGGACATCTGGGCAGGGGAGGATGGCAGCCTTGGGATGTCTGGTGATTTATCTCAGGATGCTTGGCACTTTCTTATTGCTCTGAGTGTTTATCTGAGTTAAGGCTCTGCCAGTCCTGGGGTCAGCCCTATTGTGCAGTAGGGGGCAATTTGGTTCTTAGCAAGGTGTTAGCTGGTCTTTATGGTGGGAATCACTGAAGGTCTGGCTTCCCACAAGGAAGCTTATCATTTCCTTTTTCATTGCTCATAAAGTCTCCATAGTCAGTCATCAAAGAGATTCAACATGTGGTATAAGTAGAAATACCAGACCAGAGGATCACCAAATGGTTCAGGGAAAACAATGGAGCTTTGTGTGGCCCACTCACATTTCCAGGCTTTCCCCTTCCTCTTACACATATGCAAACACTAAAATCTAACCCTAAATCAAAAGGCTCATTTTTTCTGTGACCCATATTTTAGTGACCAGAAACAAACAAGATAAGCATTTCTCCTGCTTCCTAAGTTAGTAGGCTCTTGCATCCCAGGGGAAGGTGACACTCAGTCCTGAGGGATTTATCTCTATGATCTTTCTTTGTCTCTTAACTCCATCTTTACACCCACATCGAAGCAGTTCAATANCTAAATCAAAAGGCTCATTTTTTCTGTGACCCATATTTTAGTGACCAGAAACAAACAAGATAAGCATTTCTCCTGCTTCCTAAGTTAGTAGGCTCTTGCATCCCAGGGGAAGGTGACACTCAGTCCTGAGGGATTTATCTCTATGATCTTTCTTTGTCTCTTAACTCCATCTTTACACCCACATCGAAGCAGTTCAATAACCTAGCAGCATGCACTGAAATGTAATCTGTAGAGACCCAGAGGTGTTTTTAAGTTTTGCTCAGCTATCCTGGTGTACTTTCACATAAAAAAAAATCTTTCTGCATGACATTCTGACCAAGAGTCCAGAATGTTCCAGGAAAGGAAGACAAGCTCCATAGAGAAGTGGACAGATGTCTTGGCACTGGCCATCAGGTGGCATGGCTGTCCTAAAGGTTCATCTTTTTACAGCAGGTATTCAGAGAACTCAGGGCAGTAGGGGTGAGCATCAGGCTCCAGCTTACTGAGCTCTAAACATTGCCACATTAGTTCCAAAGCAAGCATTCCAAGAAAAGCAAATGAGTCCCGTTAAAAGAGGCTGGAATCTATGAATTAACAGATCTTCTGAGTATCAATGAGAATGTGGATTCATGAAAGGCAACGTAACCCATTGTTAGCACTTTGGAATTTGTAAGGCTTGGGAATCTCTTTTTATATTACTAGAGTTAAACTAGTACATTAAAGTGTCTTAAGGGGGTAAGGGATAATTATGAAAGCATCCTCATACATGCCTGTTAAATTTGGTGGGTGGATGTTAAGAACTGGATGCTTAGGGTCTCCAGGAACCTCTGCAGGCCATTCTGTTTGGTTCAGGTTTCAGGCATCTGTACAGATGGCATGAAGTTGTGTAGTGACTGAGGATACTGTTCTCTGGGACCTGATCCCTCTTGCTGTATCTCTGTGTGTCACAGGATATCTAGTCATGTAAATGATATTAATCACATCTTTCAAAAGCCTAGCACCAGTTTAGAAGGGTAGATAAAGGTATCTTAAGATACCTACACATAGATATCTGAAGGTATAGCTATAGACCTGAGCACATAGTGTGTTCAGAGGTTCAGTCCATTATCATAAAGGCAGGAAGCAAGGCAGCATCCAGGCAGGACGGTGGAGGAGAAGCACACAGTTCTACAGCTTGATTTGAAGACTACTACCAGAATATTGACTTCCCGGCAGGTAGGATGAATTTCTTTTCCCCACTCGTCTCTTCTTTTTTATCTTTTCTTTTTTTTTTTTTTTTTTTGTAGCTTACATTATGGTTTTTATTTTTAAATTTTTTATGTTTGAATATTTTCTTAATTTACAGTTCAAATGTTTCCTGCTTTCCAGTTGTCCCCTTTCGAAACCATCTATTCCATACCCCTTCCCCCTGCCTCAATATGTGTGCTCCTCCACCTACCCACTTCTGTCCTCCTGTCCTGGCATTGCGCTACACTTGGGCATTGAACTAGGATGAGGGTCTTAAAGCTCACACTCACAGTGACACACCTACTTGAACAAGGCCAAACCTACTTCAACAAGGCTCTACCTTCTAAAAGTGCCACTCCTTGGACTGAGCGTATCCAAACCCTCACACTTCCCATTTGGTGCCTTTCTTGGTTAATGGTACTTATAGTTGTGTCTGTAGAGCTGACACACATAGAGCTTCATGCACAGACACATGATCTTGACCTGTCCTGCTTGTCAAAATCTCACATGAAAAATGAGGAGGTTGGTTTTATTAAAAAGATGGGTCATTGTGACAAGGTAAAAATGAAGATAACCATGTTGTCTACCTCCCACATGGCTGATGGCTTTGAGAGTGGTTCTGATCTAAATGGGGAGGGGTTATAAGAAGAGAGATTAGAATGCTTGCAATAACATTGACCTTTCTTATTATTCATCAGGAGCCTGTGTGATAACTTTGAAACTCCTACAGACCCAAGCCAAGAATTTCTTTCTAGCATTCTGATACTTGGTTCTTAGAGTCTTGCTTGGAGATAATAATCAAGTACACACAGAGATAACTTGCTGTAAGAACTTTATTTGGATATAAAGGAAGAGGAAACTCAAGAACACCACATGGGACAAAAAACAGTCTCCTTCAAGATCTCAAGTCAGATGACAAATGCATTCTTCTTGTTCTTAGTGCTCAGTGGCAGCAGAGTTAGAATATGTGGCCATGGTAACAGGAGGCCCCAGAGAGCCGTTCTCCAAAACCACAGTCTGTGAGTCTGCATTAGCAGATCAAGTATGACTTCACATCAGGGGATACAGAGATCATATACAGTACTTAGTGACTGAGTCAGCAGGGAGCAAGAGATCTTGGGCAAGATATGTGCTGGGTGAAATTGTTTCTACACTTTGATCATTAGTGACAGAAACATGAGCAATCAGGATCAATATAAATAAATATACATGGTAAGCATAAAACTAAAGGCTATCCCCACTTGTCTTAATTTTGTTTTCACTTTGTGCTCCTGCCATTATGTAAATATCTAAATACACATCTCCAAATTCTAAAGTATAATTGACAATAAAATAGATGAGGTCTAGCCAGTCACTAAATCTCTTTATGAATTTTCCTTATTTATTTATTTACTTATTTATTTATTTATTGGAGAATTTCTTCATTTACATTTCAATTGTTATCCCATAAGTCCCCTATACCCTCCCCCTGCCCTGCTCCCCAACCTACCCAGTCCCACTACTTAGCCCTGGCATTCCCCTGTACTGGGGCATATAAACATTGTTAGACCAAGGACCTTTCCTCCCCAATAATGACCAACTAGGCCATCTTCTAATACATATGCAGCTAGAGACATGAGCTCTGGGGGTTCTGATTAGTTCATATTGTTGTTCCATCCATAGGGTTGCAGACCCCTACAACTCTTGGGTACTCTCTCTAGCTCCTACATTGGGGACCCTGTGCTCTGACCTATAGATGATTGTGAGCATCCACTTCTGTATTTGTCAGGGACTGTCAAAGCCTCACAGGAGACAGCTATATCAGGGTCCTTTCAGCAATATCCTGCTGGCATATGCAGTAGTGTCTGCATTTGGTGGCTGATTATGTGATGGACCACCCTGGTGGGGCACTCTCTGGATGGTCCATCCTTTCATTTTAGCTCCAAACTTTGTCTCTGCACCTCCAGAGAAGGGTGATGAGCAGAGTGAACATCCTCATGGCTGTGGGTATCCTAGGAGATAAAAAAACATCAGGACCGTGTGTGTGTGTGTGTGTGTGTGTGTGCATGTGTCTTTCTTGTTAATGCGGGTATATGTGAAGAGAAAGATCTGAGACAGGCCCCTGCAGTTACAAAGTGTCTCCATTGTTTTGGGGAATAATTTGTCCTTAAGGACTCCTTTATATTCTTGTTCCCACAGCTTCCCTTATGACAGGCATTGGTCCATGTGCTTGGTGGCTTCCTTTGGTTTAAGCTAGCGAGGATGAGGAGGACCCTGATATTGTTTCCTGTTACTGCTTGGATTTTTGTACTTAGAGTTGAATGAGTGTCTACTTATTAATATTAGAAAGGAAGAAACAGCACTTTTAAGTATTAACTCTAAGGAATGATGCCTCTAAGTCTCTTGAGATGGATTCTTATCTGATATCTGAGGTTGTTGACTCCGTGGTTAGACCTGGATCCTAATGGCGCAGATCCAATGCTTGTTGACCACACTGACCTTATCAAACTATGGTTGAAACAAGCTCTGGTGACTCTAGGCAAAGCATTGGTCTAAGAAGGACAAGTGTTTATTCTTTCTACTTCTATTCAAGTAGAAATGGAAATTAAGACAGTAAGTACTAATGCATACAACCCAATCATTTCATGCACAATAAGATCTGTATCTCAAGTAAGATGAATTTAAAACCTGGACGTAAGACATAAAAGCATAAAAATAGTAGAAGAAAATTCAGAAGTGGGTCTGAATAGTGGTGTCTTACATGACACCAAAGGTGCTGGGAACAAGCAGGTGGGCAAGTAGGATTGTGGGATTGTACGCTGCTGTGCAGCTTCTGCATGGGAGAGAAATAAGCATTGGTGTGAGGTGGCAGTCTAGAACATGGTGGAAAAGTTTAGTAAAGCATACATCTGAATAGAAACTGATACCTGAATCATATGGACAGCATGGACAACTCAGTAGCCAAAACCAAGCAATACAAAGAGATTTCTTAAAGTAGAAAGAAATTTTAAAACTTATATTATTATCCCTACTAGAATGACAAGGAAGACATTTGCGTTTTGGCAAAAGTTGTGTGAATTTCTACATATCCAGTAACTACTGTCTTTCACAGCTACCAGAGACCCAGACAAAAGAATCCTAGAAGGGTGTCTGATGATGTGGTCTCCTCCAGAGCAGCATTGGCTTTAGGGAGACCATTGCAGCTAGGCCTCAATGACACATTCATACTTTGAAATTTACTTTCATTTCTTACGGACTCTTGTGGTATGCAGGGAGAGCAGAACAAGAGAGACAGCACTCTTCTTTCCAGACCTTAGGATAAAAGAGCAACTGAAACATCTTGGACAGACTTCTGCGATTTAAGGATCACTTTTGATGTCTTATTTTTGTGGTTATTTTCCATTGGATACCTCAAGCACCTGTGGTGCAATTAGTCAATTGCATTTAGGAAATTAGCAAAAGCTATGTTCAAAGTAGGTCTTCCCAGAGGGAATTCTTATTTATCTAGTCCAGGACTAGATAACACCCATTTGCCCATCGTTGCTCCCTTCAAGGAGCTTGTACTGTATAGCTCTGTGGCTGAGGCTTAATCACTGGTTTCAGAAATTATGAAAGAGTATACAGAAAATGTTTGGCCTACAAAGCAGGGCTTATGCTTTGTGGGTATGTCTAGAATACATACTCAATGAACATCTAAAGAAGGATTTGAAAACTAGTTCTCAGTGTACTTCCCCAGGACCTAAAATATAATAATTAGAACTAGTTAAGCCATTCAGCAGAGTAATGACATTGCACTGTGGTGAGATTGTACATTCCTTCTGCTGTGAGACTGTGCAGGTTCTAATGGAGTCTCCCATGTGATTGAATATATTTATGTAGTCATTCTCTGAAAGGACAGCATGCAACTATTCTTGACCGCTAAATATCACTAAATAGTTATCTAGATCCATAAGGGCAAAACACTCATGCCATTGTTCCTTGAGACATAATGTCTTCTGAATGTCCCACTGGCTGGCAGATAGCAGAGAGATTGGAACTAGCTAGTCTTAGGGGATGTGTGCTGAGAGGCATTATGCCTAAACCAGTACTGGCCATTTATAAAGACAATGTTAGGCACAGCATGATCAGAATGGACATTCTGTGCTGCAGATGCAGTGACTTTCTACCATATAGTCCCTAAGAGGGAAAATGGTGCTTTGAGATGACCCCAAATCCTCTGACACTGCTATCAGAATGCAGGCTTGTCCTTGCTAATATTGAGCATAAACTTGGTAATTTCTTGACCAGTAGCAAGATGTCACTGATATCCTGTATTTTTCTCCAAGATTTGAAGTATTTATATTTCATTTTCTCCTTCCTAGGTGATGCTGTGGCCAGTATGGTTAAGTCCTACTAAAATTAAAGTATGGAAATCATACTACCAATTGTTATGGCATTCACAAGTGGGGTCTTTTAGAAGGGTGTTGGAGTAAAAGGGAAGAGCCCCCTTGGATAGGGTAGTTCTCTTCTAAGAGAGACTCAGAAAACTGCCTTGTGTCTTTTTCCAGGTGCTGACATCTTCTGAATTTGTCATTTATAAACCAGAAAATGGACCATCACCACAGAGTAAATCTTTTCACAGTTTCATGTGAGACTTCATAGACCCCAGAACTGCAGGAAATGTGTACCATCTGCTGTGCATAATACAATTATTATATGACTTGGTATGTGGTGTACTGCTATATAAGACAAAATAGACTAAGGCAGATGTTCACACTGGAACCCATCTGCCATATTTTGAGGAACTCTGAATCTTGTTGGGGGGATCACAGGGAAAGATTTCAGGGCCCTTAGAGTGGTAGAATACAAATAGTTATGGGTGCCTTCATTGGGAAAAATATGTTGGTTTGTGATATTTACAAACATACTTCATCAAAACCCACTCTACTTCAGAGAGGTTGATGATGATCACTCCCTTCTGAGCTGCTATGGATGGATGTACTCTGCATACCTGTTCACACCTCTCACCATTACTGACTTGCCAACTATCCTGGAGAGTTTTTCTGCAGAAAACTCTGTAAATCCTAGAGAACCACTCATCCTGGTGCCCATGGCACTACCAATGTTCAAATGATAAATATGAGTTGTAACATGTGTGTGTGTGTGTGTGTGTGTGTGTGTGTGTGTGTGTGTCGTTTGAAATCCATTTCTTCTGGTAATGATATCTTACAGGGCAGCAGGAGAGCAGAGCATGTTCATGTACATACACAGTGAGAGAATATGTGACTTGTGTGGATTATTTTGAATATCAACCTTTGCTTTGACAATGCATTGATGGAGTGGGGACTTCATCTTTTCATCTAATTTCTCAAGAATGGGTCTGAAAACATGTCCTAGATAAGTGGCATCCAGTTCTGTAGTATTTCAGATGTTTTGATGAACATCTTCTTATTCTTTATTTATCCAGTTTTTTACAATGGGGATTCAGGATTAATGTGCAACCCAAGTGGGGTTTAGGTGTCTGTCTTTGGGGAGAGATGTAGTGGGGAGACCTGTATTGCCTTGGTGATTACGAGAACATGAGAAATAATAGCAAATGTTTACTATTTTTCTAGGAATTTGAACTACAGATCCTTTCTAGAACTGCCCTTCATTCTCTGTGCCACCATGTAAGAGCCACCAGTAAAAGAAAGAAAAAGAACGGTCAGGGAAACACCTTTATTTTCTAAACCAACTAGTTTTTTAAAAAAATTAGATATTTTCTTTATTTACATTTCAAATGCTATCCCGAAAGTTCCCTATACCCTTCCCCCCTGTCCTGGTCTCCCACCTCTCACTCCCACTTCCTGGTCCTGGCATTCCCCTGTACTGGGGCATATAAAGTTTGTAAGAACAAGTGGCCTCTTTTTCCAGTGATGACCGACTAGGCCATCTTCTGTTACATATGCATCTAGAGACACAGCTCTGGGGTTACTGTTTAGTTCAAATTGTTGTTCCACCTAACTCCTTGGGTACTTTCTCTAGGTCTTCCATAGGGGACCCTGTGTTTTATCCTATAGATGAATGTGATCATCCCCTTCTGTATTTGCCAGGCACTGGCATAGCCTCACTTGAGATAGTTATATCAAGGTCCTTTCAGCAAAATCTTGCTGGCATATGCAATAGTGTCTGGATTTGGTGGCTGATTATGGGATGGATCCCTGGGTGGGGTCGTCTCTGTATGGTCCATCTTTTCGTCTTGGCTCTAAACTTTGTCTCTGTAACTCCTTTCATGGGTGTTTTATTCTCTATTCTAAGAAGGAATGAAGTATGCATACTTTGTTTTTTTTTCTTGTTGATTTTCTTGCATTTTGCAAGTTGTATCCCGAGTATTCTAAGTTTCTGGGCTAATATCCACTTATTAGTGTGTGCATATCAAGTGACTTCTTTTTACCTCACTAAGGATGATTTCCTCCAGATTCATCCATTTGCCCAAGAATTTCATAAATTCATTTTTTAAAATAGCTGAGTAGTACTCCATTGTGTAAATGTATCACATTTTCTGTATCCATTCCTCTCTTGAGGGACATCTGGGTTCTTTCCAGCTTCTGGCTATTATGAATAAGGCTGCTATGAACATAGTGGAGCATGTATTCCTATTACCAGTTGGAAGATGTTCTGGATATATGCCCAGGAGAGGTATTGCTGGACCTTTTGGTAGTACTATGTCCTATTGTCTGAGAAACCTCCAGACTGATTCCCAGAGTGGTTGTACCATCTTGCAATCCCACCAGCAGTGGAGGAGTGTTCCTCTTTCTCCACATCCTCACCAGCATTTGCTGTCATCTGAGTTTTTGATCTTAGCCTTCTGACTGGAGTGAGGTGGAATCTCAATGTTGTTTTGATTTGCATTTCCCTGATGATTAAGGATGATGAACATTTTTCAGGTACTCCTCTGCCTTTCAGTATTCCTCCCCAACTAGTTTTTATAGTCATAATTCCTTCTTATAGTTCTTAATGATTTGTGTGGAAATGCTCAGGTGGTTGTTGTTGCTGAACCTTTAATCTAAATTACTTTAACTCAGGAAGACTCTAATTTGCACACATGGCAATTCCTAACACAGAGCATCTGAAATGAAAGAGCTGGTTACATGTGTTCTGTGCATACATGGTGCATCACAGTTTCCAACTGAATCTCAAGCATAACATTATGCAGGGAAACTATGAAAGACCTAGTGTCATCCACATCAGGGAGCAGGAAGGCATTGGAGCAGGTTACAAACCAGGAGCTTTAGATTAACACCCAAACCTGGGAGAATCTAGGCAAGGGCAAGTGTGTGGGCATGTGTTCATTTTCTAGAGCGTTGAAGAGAGTGAGGAGAGGGCCACTGTCACCTAAAGGTTTCAAGTATTAAGATGATCAGAAAGTGAACAACTGGGCATCTTTAGATTGGGGAATCATTTTCTCTTACCTGAAAATTTCTTAAATGATCTGTGGAACTTTGAGTGGCAAAGGAAAGTTGGTAAAGCACAGAAAAATATGTTCTTTTAATTCCTTATATTCTGTTTCTTGTTGTAGAAAGAGTTCAGAAAAGCAAACTTTCAAACAGAAATAAGCTCTTCATGTTGGAGAGATACCTTTGTGTATTGTAGCTCTGTATATTGTATATTATTGTCAAGAGATATCACTTGATAGATGAGTGGGCAAAGAATGTGGTATACATACATAAACTTTGTGTGTGTGTGTGTGTGCATGTGAATGTGTGTGTGTGTGTTTATATGTGAACATAGTAGAACATTAGTCAATCATAAAAAGATGGAATTTTTAGTAACTGAGATGGTACTGATGGACATTTACATTGTAATATTCAGACACACAAATTGTAGGGCAACATTTTCTCACATATCCAAGATAAAAAGTAATGTAATGGCAGGTCAGAATAGAATACTTGCTACTAGAGACTGGCAAGTTCAAGGGTTTCTCAGAGGAGGTTGGTCAATGGGTACAGAATTACATTAAGTGGGAGCATTTATTTCTGGTGTACTATTACACAACATGGATGTGAATAATAACGAATTATGTATTTCATAACACCTATTACAGTAGAATTTTAACATTTCCCAATAACAACACTATAAATAGATGAGGTGACAGATATGCTAAGTCCTCAACTTAATCATTTCACAATATGTACATATATGCAAGAACCCATACCACTATGCACCTAGAATTATCGCTGCTAGAATAGGTCAGGTCAAACAGAATGAAATATTGCCTTTTACAAGAAAATTTCATCCTAAACTGCAAAAGGGGCAGGAAAAATACATGAGCTTATTGCATCCATGGTAGAGAATGTGCAACAGATATAGGTGTTGGAACAAACTCTGGAGATAAAGACAGCCTTTTAGCTGTGTAAGGTAGTGGAAAGGCCTTGGAGAACATTAGTAGGGAGGTTGTTCAATGTGATGGTGTCATGTGTTTGCTGATTGTCACTTACAGAATTATGCTCACTGTTCCTGGAAACAGGTATGCTATACCCTTAGATTAATACATATTAGAATGATGACCCTGCACTTGTTTTGATTATTAAGTTTATTTTGCTCAGGTTACAAGTGACTAATTTAAAGACAGAAATTGGTAACTGCCTATTATGTTTGTGAACCACTAATCAGTATTCCATAACATTGGAAGCTAAAATTGTTATGCTGGCAAGAGTCCGACTTTCTTTACTAGCTCCATCAGTGTAGACGGTATTTGTCAGGGTTGCTGAAACTACTACCAAGTAAGATGCTTCTAGCATCCTTCCTCAAAGTGTGATTGGGGTATTCAATTCTCACAGCATAGTTACATCCCTATGTTTGCTGGGAACCCCATCCCTCAGTGATAGTAGAAGCTGCAATCTATAAGGTCTGCACCATAACTGCTGTTTTTTAATCGGGACATAGTTTTCCCTTAAAGAAGTGTAGTGATTTAGAGCCTGACTTTTAGCATGCTGTAGCATGTCTGGAGACTAAGGCTGCAAAAAGAACTGTCTACTCACTTCTTTATTTATTGGGATATCTCTTCCAAGCTGCATTAAGCCTTCCAATGGTATACAGTAATTCACTGGAGTATAACTTGCTGAGCACACTGGAGTTATGGTACATGTCCAATTTCAGCATATGAAGTTTTCTGTATATAAACAATGTTTTTCTCAACTTTTTGTTTGATGTTGGCCTCTGGTTTGCTGTATATTGATTTTTTTACTATGTTTAGGTATGGGCCTTGAATTCCTGATCTTTCCAAGACTTTAAAATGAAGGGATGGTGAATGATATCAAATGCTTTCTTAGCAACTTAATGAGATGGTTATGTGGTTTTTTTCTTTGAGTTTGTTTATATAGTGGATTACAATGATAGATTTGCATTTATTGAACCATCCCTGCATCCCTTCTTGATCATGATGAATGATTGAACATGTTCTTAGATTCAGTTTGCAAGAAATTTATTGAGTATTTTTGCAGTTATTTATAAGAGAAATTGATCCTTCTTTGTTGGATTTCTGTGTGGTTTTGTTATAAGCATAATTGTGGCTTCATAGAATGAATTGGGTATTGTTCTTTATATTTCTATTTTGTGGAATAATTTGAAGAGTACTAATATTAGGTCTTCTGTTACTCACATTCCAATGAAGTCTGCAACCCTTCTATGGGAGAAAAATATATGTGAATTAGATCACATGTTTATTCTTTTGAGTTTCCTCCTACTTCAGCACAGATAATTAAATTGTGTGCTGTGGATGGTATTTTAAAATATTAAATAATCAAGCTTTAATTCATATATTAATAATAAATAGATATAGATAGATAGATAGATAGAGATAGATAGAGAGCTCAGAGCTTACAATTGCTAAAAATAGTTTATACCTCAAATATTATAAATTCTCAAATTTGCAATTGTTTTTGCATATACAACTCATAATTAAAAATGCTGTTCTTTTAAGAAGACTGTCTTTGAACATTTAAGAATTTGTTCTAGAGTGCCTGGACAAAACCTCTTAAAGCAATGCAATGCTAGATTTATATCCCAGGCAGATTATAGACCTTACACAAGAATAAATGGCCACATAATCTCATTCTTTACATCATCAAAATAGTAATGGCTTAAGATAATACTTTGGTATTTTTAGAGAATGTACATGTCAAATTGTAAAAATTTTGTTTTCAGTATCCCCAGTTTCTACTTGTTTCCACATAATGGTACTAATTCTTGAGGACTTATCCTTAATTATTGTAAATGGATACTATTATTTCTGATTAAATAAATAATTAGATAAATAAAATATGACATGTGACTATTGATAAATTTTCAGGCTTTCTAGTTACAAGTGCTCTACAAGAGAAACAACTAAAAGTGTAGTTAGCTATTGCGTATGTTAAAAAATTTTTTTTCAACTTTTATTAGATATTTTCTTCATTTACATTTCAAGTGTTATCCAGAAAGTTCCCTATAACCTCCCCCCTCCCGGCCCTGCTCCCCTACCCATCGGTTCCCACCCCTTGGCCCCGGCGTTCCCCTGTATTAGGGCATATAAAGTCTACATAACCAAGGGGCCTCTCTTCCCAATGATGGCCAACTAGGCCATCCTCTTCTATATATGCAGCTAGAGACACGAGCCCAGGGGGTACTAGTTAGTTCATGGTTATTCTTCCACCTATAGGGTTGAAGACCCCTTCAGCTCCTTGGGTACTTTCTCTAGCTCCTTCTTCCTTGGGAACCCTGTGTTCCATCTAATAGCT